>PVLA01004696.1:0-168423 GCA_004027455.1 Hydrochoerus hydrochaeris | reverse complement strand
CATTTCCCAAGCTAATTAAGTAACAAGATTAAAGTGTAACAAAGGTGAAAAAAGTTAATTAACACATATTGTTTAAGATTATCCCTGCCTGGCCCTAAGCCTGGGACGCTTCCTGCTTGGGGTTTAAGTTACTGCCAAAAGTTAGCAAATATATACTCCAGCTTCTAAAAATAAAGTAGATTCAGATTCACTCACAGACTGGAGTGCAGTGTCTTCTGTCTCTCACTCGCCGACTCCCTGGCCACCTTTGGGACCCCTGAGCCCTGCTGCAGCTGGACTCCGGCATCAGACACACATTAATTTTGTATCAAGACTTGAGTCCAGAAAAAGACCAAAAAACAGAGGGAAGTGAGAGAGAGGTAAGGAGAAAAAGGGTGAAAAAGAGAATTAAGGTGCATCACGTCCATGGCCAACTCCCCATGATGAATGGATCATTATGTACTGAAAACACAGAATCATAAAAATAAAACTTAAGAAAAAAAAGACTTGGGTCCCACTCCTAAGAAATCTCATTATGTATATTGAAATATTCCAAAATAAAAATAAATTTAAAAATCCAGAACGCTTCTGGTCCCTAACATTTCAAATAAAAGATTTTCAATCTGCACACTAGAGAAGCAGAACAAAACAATAGATGTTGATATAAATATCTGAAAATAAAAACTAACACATCTATTAATTTCTGTACCTTTTAAACAGAACAAAACAAAATCCTTTTCAATGTCCATGGCATATTACAAGTAATCGTCTACTAAGCTACAAAAATGATACATTGGTTTCTAAAATAACAACTCATAACACTTAACAGCATGAAAAAACATAGTAAAATAATTCGTTAAGTAAAAAAAGATCCAGTGAGTCACAAACTGGGCATCAATAATTCATTAGCTACAAATAAATGACAGTATAGCAAAACTTGTCAGATGGGGTCAAAGCTGTATTTTGAAGAGTTGTCTCTACTAAAAAGACAAGGCCACAATGTACTGTAGCTCAACCCATTAAAGAATAGTTTGTTCCTCTCCCTTGGACCTAAACTATCCCCTCACTAGTTTTGCCCAACAGAATGTGAGGGGGAGACATTGCACAGACTTCTGACCCCAGTTCATTTTGTCCCCAACAATTGACTGTTGCTTGAATGTTGCCCCTTGAAGCAGGACCAGCCCGCAGAGGACAAAAGAATCCCTTGAGGAGATTCAAGGAACCAATACTAAGTGCTTGACATGCAAATGAGGTGTCGCCTACCTTCCAGCCCAACTGATCTATCAACTGAATCCAGCTCCATAGGTGACTCCAAGAGAAATTAGCAGAGGAACCAGGTGGCCAACTTTAAAAATCATAAGAAACAGGTGTGGTAGCACATGCTGCAATCCCCTCACTCTGGGAGGCCAAGGCAGGAGGATCACAAATTCAAGCCCAGTCTGGTTAAGTTAGCAATTTGGAGAGAACTTGTCTCAAAGTCAAAAAATAAAAGAGATCTGGGGTTGTAGCTCAGTATGAAGGCCCTGAGTTCAACCCAGCATTCATCAGATAAGCACACTCAAGTTTTTGAGTTCCCCACACCTGACCAGAGGCCTGGGCTCCACTCCTCTTCCAGGGCCTGTCAGGGCCCTTAGGGTTTCAAGGATGTCACCCATATGCCATAGGCAGAGACACCCAGAAAGGACGCCTTCCGGGCCAGTGCAGGAGACGTGTCACACTTAGGGGTGCCCAGGGGTCCTTGTCACAAGCATCTCCAGCTGGGTCCTTAGCCCGGCACACTCTAGCTTCTCTCTGTCCACTACCCAGCAACATGGGCCAAGGATCTGAGAGTCTTTGTGGCTCTCCCAGTTCTTCTGTGCCCGAGAAGGATGGGAGGCGAAGGAGAATAAGAGAGGCGTCTTCAGGCAGAGAGAAAGACTTGAAGACCTACCGCATGGAGGACCCACATCAGAGGTGACTGTCAGACTAAGTACACAGGCACCCTGAGTAAGTCCCCCTCCAAACCAATCTACTTTGTTTTGTTTTTTGTTTTTGTGGCATTATGATCAAAGCCAGGGCCTTATGCATGGAAGGCAAGAGCTCTACCAATGAGCCACATTCTCAGCAAAACTGATACACTTTGGATTTCAAATAAAAATTTTAAAATAAGGAAATCATTCTATTCCTGTTTCTAAACTACCTAACTCCTTCAGGGGGTCACTGTGGAGGTTAATATGTAGGTCATCGATTATTCATTTGATCCCAGTGAAGCAGGCTCAGGACACAGCAGAGCCCCAGCTGAGCTGTGACAGGCATGCCCTGGCTGCTCTGTGCAGAAGTGGCTGCACTGTGCTGCTTCCCCTGAATGTCAAGGACTTGCCTCAGATCAGCCCATGAACAGAGGGCTTTGGGTTTCTATTCCTGCCTCTGCCTACCTCTGTGGGGCAGAACTGTAAGGTGCGCACTTCCCAGAGGTAGTGACAGCCTAACACTCCACTTCAGACAGCTTACCCTGAGGTGACAGAACAGAGAGGCTCACAGACCAAATAAGATCCTGGAATAGACAGTTTGAAAAACAGAGCAGACAGAAGGGAAAAAGATGTGTCAGGTCTGCACACTCAGAGAAGGCAGGAGGTAGGAGAGGGACCAAGTTTCCTGAATCCCTGAATATACAATGCTTCCATGTCCTGTCTCAGGCTCAGGAATGTCAGCCTTTTGTGCTATTAGGGAACAAAGTGACCATGAACATGCAGGAAGGCAGCAGGTACTTGGGGTTTGGCCACATCTGCTGGCAGAGAGCTTCGAGGTTGGTGACACTTGGCTTGAAGTATGATTAGTCACCAATCTCCTGAGCAGCTGCTCACGTCATGAACAGAGGACTTGTATGGCTGGAATGAGACCCAAAGTAAGGCAATAAGAGGAGATGAGCCAAATTTTAACAACACGGCATTGCTAAACAAAGAACCATTGCTAATAAAGAACCATCCTTTAACACAAAACACAGATCACTGCACACATGTTGACCCCAAAGGGGAGCTTTGGCATGAAAATAAGACTAGAGCCAATGCAAAAGAGACATGATGTCTCAGACTATGTGGTCTCAAATCTGGAGATGACAATATGAATCTCGCCATAGGATTGAATGGACCCATGTTTTGGGTTTTATTTAAAGATGCCATTGCCCAGTTGTGAACTGTAATCATAATGATTTAGTCCTCCAGACAGTCTTAAACTTACCATGAAACTGTTAGAGTCAGAGAACTGAAGACCTAAAGGTGGACTGTAATGGAGTTAACTTAGTTATTGGAAATATCGATGTATAGAGCAAGAAAAACAAACCAGAGAGCAGGAAAAAAAATCCATAAAATGTGTTAGGTACAGAGGGCAAGTTAGCACCTGTGAGAGATGTTAAAGGAGTAAAGGAACCCAAATACAGAGAAAAAATAGAACAAATCCATACCATTACTTCACATAGACAAGGAAGGAAGGCGCACATATAATCCCAGCATTCTCAGAGAATGGGACAAGGAGATTGCAAGTTTAGGACTACTCTAGGCAACATAGGATTTGTCTCAAAACAAAAAAGAGAAAGGGCAGAGATATGTGTAGTTCAGTGAAAAGATCCTGGATTTAGTCACCAGGACCACATAACAAAGTAAGGCATTAATCAATTCATGACCTAATTACTTCCCAGATGCCCCTCCTCCTGACACTTGAAAAATTGTTTGAAACATTAGCTTTTAGAGAAAAAACACATTAAAACTATAGCATTCACTCATTCATGAGACACAGATATGTCCGCTCTACCTTGATACTTGTTATTTTTACCTCATATCCTCACTGGTGACAACCATTTTGGTTCCATGAGTCCCCCACATGAACATACAAGTAAAAGCCACAGCTGCTTAGCAGGACACTTGTAAGCCAGAGTTATGGCCATGCCTCCACCTTCTCCAACTGGACAAGTCCATGCTGATCTCAGTCACCTCCCACTCACTGGGCCACCTTTCTATTTTCCCTTGTCTCTCATTGTATTTAAATGGATTCAATAAAACTGACATATCAAGTTTCTCAATTTGGCCTTAGGGGCTTTAATCACCTGCAGAGTGTCCCAGCTAGTAGTGGAGTGGGAGGCTACACTGGCACCAGGTAAATTTCCACCACTGCAGGAGCGATGTGCACGTTGCCAGTTGTAAGAGTAGAGTATAGCACCCTGAGTTAAGTGGCCACCATGTTTCTGATGGAATTCAGTGATACCTATCTTAACATCCCTTTTAGCATCTTGGCTAGCTGTAACCCAGCACGCCTTTCTCCAGGATCTTCTAGATGGGCTTGCTGAGACCATTGGCACAGCACCACCTGACAGAAACTGTATGAAGGGCAGGTGCATTCTGTGTTTCTGACAGTAGCAGACTCAAAAGCCTGACACATAATGGCTGTGACACATCTGTCCTGGCAGATTTTACCAGATTTCTGAAACAAGACGCTGAGCCTGTCAGAAAAATATGAGACAAAGACAGAAAAGTCTGCATATTCTCAGTCCTGGTTTATCTGAGACTACTCTGGTTTTTCATTACAGTGTTCACTTGCATTCATTTTGCCCAGAAACCAATAAAGAGACAAAAGAATTGAAAGCTTGGTGTAGTGACACATGCCTGTAATCCCAGCACTCTGGGAAGCAGAGACAAAAGGATTGCAAGTTCAAGCCCAGTCTAGGCAACTTAGCCAGAACATGTCTCAAAAAAAGAAAAGAAAAGAAAAGCTAAGTGCAAAGGCCCACAACAACCAAAAAGATTTCTTTCAGGAAAGAGTGGACTGAAAAGGGAGGAGAACCATTTTGCTGGAAAATCAGTTCTTACAAAAAAAAAATCTTTTAAACAAAATTCTTAAACTCATGAAAACTTAGCAGAATGCTTTACAAACATTGTTGCCATAGTTTAAGATATTGTGTTATTGATGCTACATGAAGATGAATGCTACTGTTTTCTTTCTATAGCCAATGTCTCATTCTAAAAACTAGCAACAAATGATTATAAATAAAATTTTAAATAACATTTAAAATATCAAAGAGATCCTATAGGGATAGAAAGCAGGCTTTAAAAAACATGAAATATTTGGGAATATATTTAATTAAATAAGTGCCAGACATCTATACTGAAAGCTACAACTTTACTGAAAGTAAGGAAGTTCTAAATACTGTGCATGGAGAAATACACGATGTTAGTGGACTAAAACCTTCACCTTTGTCATAATGTCTATTTTGTCCAGATGAATGATCAATACAAATTGAGTCAAAGTTCCATCAGGCATTTCTGTAGAAATTGCTGAGCAGATTCTAAAGTTTATTAAGAATTTCAAAAGATTTAGAATGGTCAAAATAATTTGGAAGGAAAACAGCTGGAAGACTAACAATCCTGATTTGAAGATTTACTATGAGCTATAGTGTTGACATTAAGGCTGATATATAAATAGAACATAATAGAAACCCAGGAATAGACTTCCTCACATATGAGTCATTGATTTTTCTACAAAAGCACAAAAATAATTCAAAGAAAGAATAAATAATCTTTTCAACAAGTGATGCTGGAACAACTGAATCTCTGTATGCAGAAAAATGTACCTCAATGCTTACCTCACACTGTACATATACAAAAATCAGACTGAAATGCAAAGACCTAAATGTCAAAAATGAAACATAAAATTCCTAGAAGAAAATGTAAGTAAATTATTTGTAAGCTTCGGGCACTTGAAGAAGATTTATTAAACATTTAAAAAGCACTAAATATTTTTAAAAATTGACAAACTGGACTTCATCAAAATTAAATGCTTATCCTTTTAAAAAAAATCACTGACAAATTACTCATATCCAGAACACCTAAAGAATTTTCACAAATCAATAATTAAAAAGGTCATGCACATTTTAACAGCTTTACTTACATATAATTCACATGCTATACAATTCGCCCACTTAAAATATTCATCACAATAAATATTAGGACTTTTTTTATTACCCAAAAGAAACCCTGAATTCCCCTCTCCTCTGGCTGTAACCCCTAAGCAATCATGAATCTACTTCCTGTATCTAAATATTTGCCTATCCTGGAACTTTCACATAAGTGGAACCACAAATGCAAGACCTTTTATGCCTACCTTCTTTCACTTAACAAAATATTTACAAGCTTCATCTGTTTTTTAGCATGTTGTAGTATTTCATTCCTTTTACTCCCAGATAACATTCCACTGCATGGCTATCCCACAATTTATTTATCTGTCAGAAGATATATATGGCATTTGGGTTGTTTCTAGAACCCCATTTTGAAGTAGGTACTAGAGAGTTGGACAGACACTTCACAGAACAAAATTCACAAGTGGCCCACTATAGAGATCCCTTCCCAGATCTCATCACTGTCTGGGAAGTTTATATTTGTAATCCCATGGGAAAGTTTTTGGAATTCCAATAAGTTAATTCCAATCTACCATTTCCAGTGCAACCCACAGTGAGAATAAAGACACTAAGACATATTTATAGTTGTAGTGGTTGATTGATTGTGCCAATTTGAGACATTTAGAAGCTTAACTAAATGAGCTTAGTAACTCTACACTTGAGGGTGTAGAAGAGCCACCCTAGAGTGGCTCATCACTTGGACAGTATAAAAGGGAAGGAGGAAGAATGAATGAATTTCATTCTTTGAAGGAGTGCCAGTCTTCGCCTTTGGTTTGGACATCATCTCCTGGCTTCCAGTGTAGATTTCTTTGACTTTCCAGCATAGACACTTCAGCCTTCCAGCAGAGACCTTTCGGCCTTCTGTCACAGACCCATCAGCCTGCTGGTGTGGACTTACTTGCATGAGACACTGGGGTGAGCTCCAGACCTTGGAATGACTCCTTTGACCTCCCACGTGCAGACACCCTCTGCATGCTTCCTCATCCCATTCTGTGGCTGACCATCGTAAACCAATCTTGTAATTTCTTATACATTTGCATATCTCATGTTATATCTGTTTTCTCTAGTAAAACCCTGACTAATACAGATTTTGGTACCAGTGGAGTCAGGTCATTGCTGTGACTGTAGCTGACCATGCGGTTCAAGAGCCTTTGGGAATGTCTTGTGGGAAGAGTTTTGAAATATTTGGAGCTGTCACCTGAAACAGTGGTGCTGGAACAGCTTAGGCTGTTCTGCATGGGAGATTCTGGTCAGAACTCAGAAGACCAGGAGGCTGATAGAAAGCCTGCTAATAAAGACCAGGCTTGAGAGGTTTCTGCTGGGCAGAAGGACTGCATTGGTTGTTGGACTCCACATGATGTGTGTTATGACTTGGCAGAAAGTTTGTCTGCATTCTGCTTATGTCCAGAGACTTTGCCTGAGATGGAGATTAAGGGCAGTGGACTAATTAATCTGGCAAAAGAAATATCAAGGCAATCTCATGTTGAGGCAGTGGCATGGCTATTGTTGGGGGTTTTAGCCAGGTTTATATTGAGAATCAAGAATAAAGAGCCCAGCATGGTGATTTGAAACGTGAGTTTGGCCAGAAAGCTGTGAGTGGTAAAGATAGAGTTGAGATCTCAATTTCTGAGAAAGAATAGGAAAATAAGATAGATGGCCTGGGGTCATCCCAGGAAGCAGTGGGTCCCCCACACTTTGTAGCCTTAGAACTGCAAAAGTGAAAGACTTTGCTTAGAGGAGAAAGCTGCAGAACTCCATGTTCCAGAGTGTCAGTGGAGGCCATAAGAGGTCCTAGAATGGCGGTGGCCACACCAGATTTTAGAATGGTGGTGACATAGAGAAGCTGTTCCTCACAATCAGGTTCAGAGTGCTCAGTGTTGACTCCTACAGCCAAGAGAGAGGAAAGCCTGACTGCTGCTCCAGTTGGTAGCAGACCTTGGCAGCATCCACATGGTGCTGGTTTAAGTGCATAGAAAATATACAAGTTCTAAGGTTAAAAAGGCCTCCACCCCTATTTCAGAAAAAGGCCTGAGAGGTCAGGCAGTGTGCCCCTGAGAGGGCTCTGTGTGAAGCTGTGAGTGTGAAGGTGCAGAGGAGAACTCACAAGTTTGGAAAAGTCAAGAGTGTGGATCATCTAAGGAAAGCTACAAAAATTGAGCAGAATGGGCCTAAGAGAGATGCCGTGGGAGCTAAAACCACTGGAAGTGCCATGGGGGTGGAGTCATTCAAGCCTTTTGGAGCTCACAACCAGGTTGTTTCAAATGCTGAGCGTGGAACTCCAGAATATAATGTTTGCCCTGCTGGATTTTGGACTTCCTTTGGTCCCATTCCTTTGTATTCCTCTGTTTGTACCTGTTGGAATAGTAATGTTTATCTTGTGCCATTGTATGTTGGAAGTGTTTAACTTTGTTTTCATTTGTACAGGGCTTGCAGTTAAGATCTCATTGAAGACTTGGGACTTGGACTTTTCAGCAGTGCTGAAACTGTTAGGGCTTTGGCAACTCTTGGAGATGGACTAAATGTCTTTTGCATAAAAGATGTACATGAGCCTTTGGGGGACCAGAGGTGGGATATTATGGCTTGTGTCTAGGTGACCCCCCAAGCCTCATGAAGTCATGGAGTTGACCGAATCTAGCATTTGTGAATGGTTTGTTGTCTAGTATTGGGATTGGCAGTGTGAGTGCTGCACCTGTCCAGGGGCAGGGCCAGCATACAATTTAAGCTAGGGAAGAAGGTGTAAGTTGCTCTTTTGCTTTTGCTATTTGCAGCTGCCATGAATAGTTGCCCCTCAGCCATGCTACCCTGTTTTGGAGAAAGCTGAATACAGACTGAAATCCCCCTAAAACTGTAAACTAAATAAATCTTCCCTTCCCTAATTTTGGGTGTCAGGTATTTTTATCTCAACAACATGAAAGAAGTAACCAAAACAATAGTTATGGGGAGCTAAGGGGTTCCTAAATCCAGCTAAAATGGCAGTTCACTGGAACAAAGGCCTTGACCCAGGGCCCAATCTGGCTTTTATTAATTCATGAAGTGGGGAGTAGCTTGAGGATGAGTGACTGTGACAATGACAGGAAATATGTGAGTACTGTGAGCTGGGCTAGGTAGGAGACCTGAAAGCATCTCTGCAATATGCAGGGAGAAGGATATGCAGAAAGACCAACTTATATAACACAGCTGATGGACTATCTGTCTGGGGGTCAGTGCTTCATCTCTGATGTGTAAACTTTTCTGTCCTGGGAAGTCATAGCCTCAAGGCTCAATCCCATTTGACAGCATGGAATGATGGTTCTTCAGCCCATGTTTTTTGGGAGTCATAGGGTGACTAATTGTCTAGCTTTAAAGACTATGCATCATCACCTCAGATAGCCTTATTTACATAGCTTAAAGCCAATTGAAGGGATAAAGAAATGGCCTAGCCCACTCTGTATATATATCAGTACATGGAATTAGGGCCAGGTTTAGCCAAAATGAAGATAATTTCTCTTTATTTAAGGGTGGTTCCCAATAGTCCACAAGCACATGAAAAGGGTTCAACATTATTAATCATTAGGCTCTGTGATGAATGTGATCATTATGTCTATCTAAAATGTACCAATAAAACCTAATGTAAAAAAATCTTTAAGGAAATGCACAATGAGATACATACAGGGTTAGAATTGTTTAAAGGTGGAAAATTGAAAGCACTGATGAAGGTATCAGTCAACATGAACTGTTAAACTGCTGGTGAGAGACTTAATGAATGGTGCAATCACTTGGGAATATAAGTTAGTGATTTCTTAGAAAGTTAAAAATGTACTTATAAAATGACCCACAATTTATTTCTGAGTATTTAGCAAAGAGGCATAAAAACATAGCTATTCAAAGACTTGTCACCATTGGTTCACTACTTTTTTGCCTGAAATAACCAAGCCTGGAAATATTCCAGGTATCCATCAACAGAAGAATAGATCAATATGCTTTGGCTATGCATACAATGGAATTCTGTACAGCAATAAAATAAACAGATACTGATTAAAATTATGCAAAGCAAAATAATTCAATGATCAAAGAATTCATATTGTATGATTCTATTTATATAAAGTTCAAGAACTGACAGTACTAATCAGTGGTGATCAAAATCAGACCAGTGGTCATCTAGAGCTAGGTGAGGAGATGAGGGGAGGGGTAGTCTGGAAAGGGGCCTAAACAGTGGGTCCTGAAGCCAGTGCCTACTGGCTCAGGTGAGAGTTGAGAAATTTGGCAAGCCAATTATTGAATACAAACATTATTAAAATTTACAGTCAACAGTGTTAAAACAAGCATAGCAAAAACTCCAATATTCTCTTCCCAATCATTTCACTATGCTTTACTATTCCCTCTGCTCTTGGAGTTATTTGCAGCCACTGTATCTGTATGGTGGACATACTATTCACTGTACACTCCTCTTCCCAACTCCATGTTAGGTTCAATCACATTATGTCTTGAAATTGTCCAGTGTAGGGGTAGTGGAAATTGGTAAATACTATAAATCAGATCTTGATTTGTTATTTTTTATTGTCTAGACCTATAAAAGTAGTGAAAAATGTTTATCATGCCCATTAAACTTAAACACGAGTAAATTTTATAGTTGTTAAATTGTGACTAACTAAAAAAAACCAATAAAATATTCTTGTGCTATTCAAAAACCATTTTCTCATTCAGCAAAGAAGTTGCTAATGTCATTGATAAACAAGTGATGTTCCAATATGTCCTATTGTTTTTTTCTTACCCCACAAATGGAAATAGTAGTCAACATGTATGTCAGAACTCCACTTAATTGAAACCATTGGTTTCCTATAGATAAAAGACTGTGTCAAAAATCAATGACTATACAGAATTTACAATCAAGAATGCCATTTGTTTTATTATTATTTATAAATTATGTAACATAATGCCTCATAGCACTAAAATTTTTACTATTTTAATATGAGAAGTCATTAATATGTTAAGTATACAAATGATAAATACATAACATTTTCCCTAAGAGCCTGCTAGTAAATATTTACTGGATACAAGAGACATTTTGGGTGATGAACATGATTTTTTCTTTTTTTTTGGTGGCACTGTGGATTAAACCAAGGCCCTTCACACTGAATTCCCAGTCTTTTTTTTTAAACTTATTATTTTAAGAGAAGGAGTTGCTAAATTGCCCAGATTGGGCTCAAACTTTTAATCCTCCTGCTTCACCACCCACACCCACCTTGGGGTGGGGATTACAGGCCTGTGCCACCCAGAGCAGATGAAATGATCAATATTACAATTGGAATGATGGTTTCACAAGTATATATATTTCTTAAATATATATGGAACCATCTACTAAGAATGTACTCATTTTATTTTATGCCTCAATAAATCTGATTTTTTAAAAGAAACATAATGTTGGTCAAAACTAATAAGTTGATGAAGACTTCAGTGAATGTCACAGTAGGTTCAAACTGCTTTGGGGAATCACAGGTCCTCAAAATTCTGTATTTTGATTTTTCATTGTTATAAACTTAAGCCAGAGAAGGCAAAAGTCACAAATCCTCCAACAACCAGTCAGCTCTGCTGCCTATGCATCACTGGAACATAGGGACCATGGTCCAGGGGCCAGACACATTTATCTCTCACCCTCTGAAAATATCCAGGAGATCATCTGTCTGTTACGGTAATATGTGAGACTAACGGCCTCTCCCATCAACTGGGAGAAATGTGTGATTTGTGATTTTGAAAGCCTCTTTGATCCAACTACTCCACGAATTCCCTGCAGAGGAGCACTGCAGACCCCAGCTCAGTTCAGTACAGGAGGCAAACAGGAAGGGTCGCCATGCAAGGTGAGGGTGTGTAGCCCAGCCACTGCCAGGATAGGAAACCAAATAACCAGTGCCGGATAGGAGGAAACATTCACAGATCTCTGTGGTCTGCCTTAGCGAAGTTTCATAGCCAGTGTTTGGGAAACAGCCAGGCCAAATTGGTTTTGTTTTGGTCCATTAAAATTTTTCGTCTCTTTATCCACACAGTTCACAGTCGCACATTTCATATAAACAAGCTTTTTATTTTTGAGAATGAAAGATCCTATTTTTACTTTCATCTAAAATATACTTGCAGACACTTCTTGGCCTTTTGGCTAAGATCAAGTGTATTGTTCTTATCAGCTTAAAATACACTTGCACATTGATGGCTTTTTTTTCCCCCCTCACTACTGGAGTTTTGTCTTAAGCACCCTAAGCCAAGTGACTTGGAGTTTAGTCGTTTGTTTGTTTGTTTGTTTGTTTGAGTTTACTGTCAGTGATCAGTCAACATACATTTATGGAATAGTGACCACATATTCACAGTGTCTTCCTGCAAAGACTGACATTCATTGCTTTGTGTTTGTTTAACCACTCTGGGTAATCCCATTTAAGTTTCCAACATACTCTTGTTGACCCAGCAGAGGAAGTGTGTACTTTGACACTGTGGCTCTGTTGCTGTTAATAGGGACTGGTCAGAGCTGTTTGACACCTTTCCTTTACCACTTAACCTTGGATTTTCAGCCTTGGATGACTCGATTACACAGGAAATCTTTAAATTAATAGACTAATAAATTTCCTATTAGTGATGAATTTGGATGATTCTACAATAATAACTAATAATAGGCAATGCATTATCATTTAAGGAATAGGGGACACATTTCTTATGAATCATAATATCTCAACACAAGCTCTGGAAGAAGTAGACCTGAGTGAGTTTCAGGGAAAGTCACTGAGCTTCGGAAGTTAGCTTGCTCAGCCCCAACACATAGGAGAGGATCGGACTCTCCATCCCAGTTTTTGTTCTCTTTGTTGTCTAAAACTACCTCTGGGCTGGGTGTGATGGTACATGCCTGTAATACCAACATTCTGGGGGCTGAGTAGGAGGATTGCATGTTCAGACCCAGCATAGGTAACTCAGCAATTTAGCAAGAATGTGTCTCAAATTTTTTAAAAAAGAAAAAGGGAGAGGTGGTCAAGATGGCTGATCAGTGAGCAACAAAATACAAAGCCTCCCAGGATAAACAACCCATATGCCAGAATAAAACACCCTGGAGAGACCCAGACAGAGGGAGATGGATCCTCTTGACACAGGAAGAAATTAAAACGTAAAAAACCTCATCAAATATGTCGGGACTACAACTGAAACAGCTAAAAATTACGGGACACAGCGTTTTCATTCACGGCGACCTGCCAAGCTTACAATGGCCTGAGTCCATGCCTACCGGCAGAGCTGCCCAAACTCATTCCCGCTGCCACTCACAGGAAGCACAGCAGTGAAGTGGGGGGATGGTGAGCCCAATGGAGAATGGAACTAGCAAAGGGACCTTCATTAATCCACGGTCAGTGCTGGGAATGAGACCCCTCACCACAGGAAGGGCGAGACCAAATGGGCGATATGTTGGAATCCGGCAGGAGGAGACTGAACTGGGAATGACAGTGACTTCAGTTGGTTCCTCCCTCCCCAGAGCAGATTTGTGGGATTTGCTTGGACTGGGCCACACCCCTGGCCGGGACCCAATGAGCCATCCCAAATCAATTCCCTGTGCTGCACTAACCTGGTGAAGGCACTTGAAGTTTGGCTAGCCTGGTAGGGAGGGGCAGGCATAGGCAGCTGCTGCTTGCACCTCAGTGACAAGAGCAGGCAGGAGAGGGAAGAGGTCCCTTGCCAGCATGCTTCGGAGGAAATGTGGCCAACAGGGAAAGGGGCTGGGACCTGCACTGTAACCTGTGTGGAGGAAGCCAGGGCCATAACAGGAGAGAGAGAGAGGCAAGAGGAGGCCCCCAGCCCAGAACCCTGAGAGCACTGATCCAAGAGAGGGAAAAACAAGGGAGACTGAGGGTGGCAAACATGCAACATCAGACATGGCTTCAATAGACATTAAGAGATATCTTTGGAACCTTGTAGACAAGCTCAAAACTGAAATATTAAATCAGGTAAAGCAGGATATAATTACAGTAATAAAAGAAATGCTCTCAGAAAGCATCTCTCAGGATGATACAGATGGAAGAAGGGAGGAACACAAAAAAAGGAGAGAAACATTCGATAAAGAATATAAACAAAATATAGAATACATGAAGCAGAGTCAAAGAGACTACCAGGAAATTAAAAACTCCATTGAAAGCTGGCAAAATGCCTTAAAAGAAACTAAGGATAGACTATCAAAACTTGAAGACAAGTTTGCAATGTGTGAACATGAAAGGAAAGATCTCTTAAAAATAACCAGGAAACAGGCAGTAACAATACAAAGGCTAGAAGATGACAAGAGAATCTACAATTTAA
Organism: Hydrochoerus hydrochaeris; assembly: GCA_004027455.1. Taxonomy (NCBI): domain Eukaryota; kingdom Metazoa; phylum Chordata; class Mammalia; order Rodentia; family Hydrochaeridae; genus Hydrochoerus; species Hydrochoerus hydrochaeris. The sequence goes on along the minus strand of PVLA01004696.1, from coordinate 154,229 downwards.
GAATAAGAAATGTGAATGAAGAAGCAGGAATACATACAGGCAAATTACAAAGGCTATTCATGGAAATAATTATGGAAAACTTCCCAAGCATGGGAAAAGAAAATGACATTCGGTTGTGTGAGGCATATAGAACTCCAGCCACCTACAACCAAAACAGATCTACATGCAGACATATAATAATCAAGATACCAGAAATTCAATATAAAAACAGAATATTAAAAGCCATTACAGAAAAGAAACAGATTACCTAAAGGTAAGCCCATCAGGATCACGGCTGACTTCTTGACACAGACCATCAGATCAAGAAGAGCTTTGAGTACAGTCTTCCAAGCCCTGAAAGAAGATAACCTCCAGCCCAGATTGATGTACCCTGAAAAATTTTCACTAGAAATTAATGGAGAAACAAGATGCTTCCATGACAAAGAGGAACTGGGTGAGTTTGTGGCCACCAATCCAACCCTACAGAGAATACTGAAGGACATTCTAGAGAGAGAGAAAGAAAATACCAGGATTTTAGGAACAGTGGCAGAAAGGCCTCAATGAACAGGGCAGGCAGTAGAATGAAGGAGAAAACTAGACAAACAAAGGCAGAAAAATAGCATAGCAGAAATGAGGCAGAGAAGGATAACTAGAAACCCTAACACAGATGGCCTTGATACGCTTTATCATTAATAGTGCACCAGGATTTAAAACCCACATTACTCACACTACTCTGCTTAGATGTATTATGTTCTGTTCCAGTTATTCTACCTGTACTAGATTTGAGGGCACAGACAGTTATCCTGAAAATAACAGGATATAGTAATCATCCTTAATTTCCTATTAACTTAATCTAAAGTTCTGTAAAACCTACACTGTTTTACCATGACTGATCGTAATCGAATCTGGTTTATTGGATCACTGTTTTGTATTGATAGATTTTATTCAAAGCTGTTATGATTGATAGTATCAAGTCTGAGAGTATAAGCAACTGTACTTAAGATGACAAGATCCACTAGAATATCCACTATGGTTTGATTATTACCTGCCTTTGAAGTTTTATACTGTCTACAATGTTTTATTTTAGTAATATTGTGATTTACTGCTTTACTCAATTATACTGCTATATTCAATTATGCCTGATGATATAGACATTCTATTGAAGATAATAAGAAACAACACGGTAATCATTGTAGATCACCTTGTACTGTGGTTTTATATGACTTTTTGGTTTCAGGTTTTTATAGGAATTTTTTTGTTTTGTCTTGCTAAGTTCTGTTTGTTCCTCTAATACAGAAAGGATAGAAATACATGTAGAGACTCATGCATGCATAGCTGTTTACAGCCTCACTGTTTGACTATCTACTTTGTATGCTTTAATTTTGTAACTTGAACAGCTATGTCTAAGAGGACATTATGTAATTTATCAACCAGTGATTTCTCACTGCTTTTTTTTCTGAAATTCTGTATTGTTTCTACCCCTTTTTCTGTTTGGCTTATTTTCTTTTTAAATAAAAAAAAAAAAAAGAAAAAAGCCTGTGGGTGTAGCTCAGTGAGAAGGCCCTGAGTTCAGTCCTGAGTACTGAAAAAAAAAAAGTTAATTCATTAGTTAGTTAAAAATAAATTCTTGAGTGTTTCCTGGGATCCACACCACGTTGGAGCTTGGGGCACTAGGAGACCAAGCAGCCAGCTTGCCACCCCATTGGGCAGCTGTGGCCTGGCAAGCCGTGGCTGCCTCAGGGCGAGAACCATCAGCATCTCCTGAGATCCGTGCATGTTGGAACTTAGGGCACTGGGAAACCAAGCAACCAGCTCACTGTCCTGGTAAGTGGCTGTGAGCCTGCCAGCATGCAGACTGAGATTCAAACATCCATCCCCCCAACCACCGTTAGCAAGTGGGAGCCAGAGATATGAACATCTTTTGTGAGGTTGATTGTATGCAATATAGCAAATAAGGGGGATTTCCTTCTACCATCTCTTTGAAGGCAAATATTTTTATCACTGCTTTGCTTTGTTCTGATTAATGGTATTGCTCTATTCAATATTCTGTTTTGATAAGTTATATAATGTTCTGTATTTCCTTTTATTCTGATATACCTGATTAAAAGAACAACTATTGTGAAGAAAGTGAGATATACTATAGTACCTATTACTGTTATCCCGTAACCTGCTGTGAAGTTCTGTATCAGTTCCACTACACTGTATCAGTTGGCTTTGTTCCATCTTGTTCTGTGATATTTTATTACTTTTAAAATAAATAAATAAATTCTTAAAAATAAAGCCACCTCTAGTCACATTGCTCCATATGCTTCCTGAGCCAAAGAAGTCACTTGGGCACTTCCATATGCCATAGCCCAAGAACCTGGCCCATGACCCCTGCACACAGCTGTGCACCAGGGCAGTCTGTCTAGAGCAAGTCAGGAAGATACCTAGTCAAGATGTGGAGATGATGTTTTAGGGTTATCTGGGGATTAAGGTGTGGCAATAGGGCCTCAGAATACAGCAGAACTATCCCACACAACCACTGGAAGACTCCAATTGGTTCATGTATTTACACATGGCCCCCTCTGTCTCACAGAAAAGGGTTATTTGCTCACCACATCCATCACTTTTGTTGTATTACATAACAATCTTATTCACAGAGAGGAGTTTTACCCTAGCTGTTTGCTGGAGCCAGCTCCCACTGGCTTGAAAAATCAAATGCTAAATCTTCTGAAAATGTGGAATTGTTTTTGAAATGTAGTCATTATTTAAATTATGTGAGCTTGCAGTTTAAATAAATTGTACTAAAATACAAAGGTAATAAATATTCTGAACATATTCACTTTTTAAAAATTGTCATGCTTTTCCTTGAGGTTATTTAGGTCCATTGTACCCAATGTGAGACTACAATATAGCAATGGATATAGATCATCCATTCTGAACTCATCAGCCACTTCAGTGGCCTCACATGGATAGCTGGAAGTTGACCACAGCAGAAGTATTTACACTATAGGAAGTGGCAAACACAACAAAACAGAATTTCTTTTGTTTTGTCCTGTTTGTTTCAAGAGGCATTGTTATACTTTTATCAGCCCACTGCTGAATATAGGCAGTGAGACTGGGATTGGTTGAATAGTAACAGGCTGGTAAATAGCTGAAGACACTCCCAAGAGAGTGGATAGACTACATTGATGTTTGGATGCCATATTAGTCAGCTTTCCATCACTATAATGAAATATCCAAGACAATTAATGTATAAATAGAAAAGGTTTATTTTGCCTCTTGGTCCTGAGGTTCTAAAATCAAATGGTTCCATACTTTGGGCCTCTGGAATGGTGGCACATCATAGAACAAACTGCTTCCCCCATGTTATGGATTAAAAACTGGTGGTCAAGTTAACTCCAGTTAAACTAAATCAGCATAGTGCTGAGTGTAGGTGGCTCACCTGAGGAAAGTTGCTGGCATAAAAGGAGACATGGAGAGGAAGAGTGTGGCATTGTGGGTTCTCCTGTGTTGTTGTTTCTTGGAGCCATTGGTTCTCCTGGAGGAGTTTGTCATGCTGGATTCCCTGATATAAATTCAGCCATTGTCATCAGAGAAGCTCAGGACCTTGTAGCTGAGAATGGCAGTGGTTCACTTTAGGGGAGCTTTGGTCCTTACTTTGAGCATCACTTCCTGGCTCTGGAGGGGAAGATGTGTGCTGTTTAATCTCCAGGAGAAGTTTTCACATTGGCTTCCTGATATTAACTCAACTGTTGTCATTGTCAGAGGAGCTCAGGATGTTGTGGTTGCTGAGGATGGCTGTGGTACTTTTCAGAGGATGCCTGGTCCTGATTTTGAGCATTGTTTCTTGGCTCCAGTGTACTGGCACAGATATCTTTCACCCCACTGGCATAGACTTTCTAGTTTCCACAGCTAACCTCTGGGCCTTCCCAGTGCAGATCCATGAAATAGATTTGCATGAGTCAATGTCATGGGCTCTAGCCCCCAGTTGGGCTTGTGGGAGGCATTGTCATGGGCTCTAGATCTTCATCTGGACTCATGCAGAAGGACATTGCTGTGGGATCCAGGCCCTTGGCTGGATTTCCTAGGTCTTTAGTGTTATGCACAGATTTCCTGTACCTTCTTGTATTTAATTCTGGGTGATCATCATAAAATAATATCATCAATTCTGTGTCCAGTATGTAATTGTTCTCCTTGCAACCTCTAACTACAACACCCCATCAGCCAGTTTTCCTACCAGCTCTCCCCTGATTCCCAGAGATCTACTTTTTTAACTCCTTCATCAGATAGTTTTCCAGGTTTCTTGATCATTGGTCTCAGAGAGGCTGTATTTTGTTGTCTGTCTTATTCTGCCATTTGTTTTTCTCAAACCTCCCCTCAGCCAGGAAACAAAGGAAGAGGAAGAAACTGTGGTCCTCTCTGAAAGCATGTCCCCAGTGACCTAAGGACCTTCCAGAAGACCTCATCTCCTGAAGGTCCACAGCATCTCCCAGTAATACCACCTGGGAACCATGCCTTTATTTAACTCATGAAACTTTGGGGGCCAACAGCCATATTCAGACCACAGCAGAGGTAGAAAGAGATGGCAAAAGGTGTGAGCCAGGCCACATCGAGACTTTTGGAGGACTTGAAGGGTCAAAGATAATGAGGACCAAAAATGATGACATGAAGCTCTCTCTCCTCCCCATCCAACCCTAGAAACAACAAGTAGGAAGTCCTTGGCTGAGAAGAAAAGTGCCCTAACCCTATCTCTCACCCCCAGCAAAACCCCCAACCTCTCTGGTCTGTCTTTACCTGGAGGAAGCACATTAAGAAGAAATATGGGTAAGTGACAATAGGGTGCCTTCAGCAGAAGCCCCCTCCAGATGAGGAAGGGCTTGGCCCAGGATCTTCTTTTTCTTATTTCATCCCAGCCCCACTCCCACCCCCATTCCATCTCCAGTCAGTACTTTGAGAAAGATCTGAGTGACTTTTTAGGGCCTCCTAGGGCTGCCATAATACTGTACCATTGACTAAGGGTGGAGAGACTTAAACCACAAAGGCTTATTTTCTACTGTTTTGGAAGTTGCAAGTCTGGAACCAAAGCAATTTGAAGGGTTGACTTCTTCTTGGCTTGAGATGGCAATCTGCTCCCCCACCTCTCTCCCCCTAGGAGGACTGGGGACTAAAGCACTGAGCAACAACCGTCTCTCTTTTTATTCATTTAATTTATTTTGAACACGATCTCACTAAATTGTCTAAACTGATCTCTAATTTCAGATTCTCCTGCCTCTGCTTCCAGAGTAACTGGGATTACAAGTGTCCCAGTTACTTTCTTGTACTCTGGCAAAATACACGATATCCACATGTTAAAGTGGAAAAGTTTTATTTTAGCTTACAGTTTGTAGAAGTTTCAGTCTGTAGTCAGCTGGCTCCAAGGCAGGGTGTCATGGCACAGGGTATGGCAGAGGAGAAACAGCCCATGGCAAGACAGGCAGGAAGCAGCAAGCAGGTAGTCTTCCTTTCCCTTTTATTTCAGCAAGGCTACAAGCCTATTGGATGGTGCTATCCACACGCAGGGTGGGGCTTCCCATTATCCACTCCCAGAACTATGCTAAACCAATTAGTGGGCTAATTTAGTTATCACACAGCCTTAATCCCTATTCGCACACGCTAGATCCAGCTACCTCCTAAGGCCACACCTATGAGCACATGGTGCCCCACTTTTGAGTGCTATGAACTCCTAACAGGGTCATCTAGATACAAGCCATATTAGTAGGCATGGGTCACCAAGCCATGCTCAATAAATTATTTCTTGTTAGTGAGCGAACATTTTGCTAGAAAAAGAAAAAAGCATTTCTTTTTGGAGCTTTTTTAAAGGGACAGGTAACAGTCCTCCTGATTTAATTTAAGAGCACTGGTTCTTTTAGTTGCAGGTGAGTAGGGGCTAGGACCAAACTCCACCTTGATCTCTACCATACAGGATCAACCTCCCCCAAATCAGAAGCTCTCCAAAGACCCAAGGAGGAATACACAACCCGAAAAAAAAGGGGTGAAGGGCACTAGTGCTGAACCATAGAGAAAAAATACAGTCATTCTTCATTTTAAATTTCTATTTTTTCATATTTTCAGTCTTTGGCTTATTCTGACCTTTATACACTAAAACCTAATCACAAGAGGGAAAAGAGCTCTTTAGTGAACAGAGACACATTCCTTAGATCCAAATTGCAAATAGAACGTTGTCCACATCATGCAATTTTAGAACTTGAAGAAAACTGTGAGTCCAGTTCTAAGAGTCCATTCCCAGAGACAGGATGAGTGCCTGAAAATCCCAAACACACTTCATCTTCTCATGCTTCACAGATATGGCTGTTTTTTGCAAATTGAGACCTTTTGTGTAACATTCTTGTATCCAGAAAGACCACCATCGTTTTTCCAACAGTTCAGATGGCAGCATTTTTTTTAGTAATATAGTATTTTAAACTTATATATGTTGGTGTTTCTGACATAATGCTACTGAGCACTTACTATTGACTGCAATATGGTGTAAACATAACTTTTTTTGTGCCCTAGAAATCAAACAATTTGTGAGATCAGTTCTATGGCCATATTTGTTTTCTTGCAACAGTCAGCACCTCTAAGGCCGCCTATAGATTAATGAAACATAGGTCAATGAGTATCCTAGCCTTTTGTCATCATTTATTATTTACTGACATATAATATCTGATGTGGAATAGGTGCATTTCTGCATGTTCAACATTTATGTAGCAAATGCTATGAAAGCACAGAGGCCTGGGAAGATTTTAGACAGGGTTCTGCTTGTTCACTTTCTCTCCACATGAAGAAAGTCATGGCAGGTCACTTGCCACCCCTCCCCTTCCTCACCAAAATCTCACTGTGAGAGGGAAGCTGCCATCCCAGCAAATGGCCATGAAATCTTGGACCCCAGTGCTTCTAAAGTCAAGGACCCTGTGGCTGGTTAAGAAGAGACATCTTTTCTGAATATTTCCTGTTTGACCCTTTGGTATGATTTGTGTCTAGATGCCACCCCTCCCAAGTCTCGTGTGGTCATAGATGGGGCTTTTCAGAAGTGTCTAAATCAAGGGTGTGTGTTGCTGGGATCAAGGGTGTGTGATTACTAAATTAGCCCACTGATTGATTTGGTATAGTTCTGGGAGTGGATAACGGGAAGGTCCACCCTGGATGTGAGTGCTACCTGCCCTAAAGGCACATAGCCTGGAAAAGGGACAGAGAGAGGACTGATATAGTTGTTCTTCACTTGCTGCTTCTTCACTACTTTGTTGCTTGCTGCCTTCTGCCCACCATGGACAGTTTCTCCTCTGTTCCTCTCTGCCATGCTGCCCTCCTTTGAAGCCAGAAACTAGGAGCAACTATGAACTGAAATCTCTACAAACTGTGACCTAATTAAATCTTTCCTCTTTTAACTTTGGTTGTCAGGCATTTTGACTGCAAGGAGGAAAGTAACCGAGACACCTCTTTTCTGTGAGGTATACATAACAGCTTGTCTGGGGTCAGTATGAAGAGTGGAAGGGATTTTCTTCTACAAGTGTTTTAAAACTGGGCCAATTGCTTTGAGTGGAAAATAAAGAATTGGGAGTGTTTTGGGGAAGACAAACATTTTTTCCAGCAAGAGCACAGTGAAGAATAATCATAGTATAACTTCACCATGATAACAACCCTGTACCCTGATAATTCCAACACCATGCCAAGCTTTAACAGTGGATCCCAAAATAACATTAAACAAAACCATTCTATTTGCTGCAATTGTGTATAAAATAATATTGATTGGAGCAAAGGGGTATCAATATCTATTACTTAGAAACAGTTGAGAAGGGGAATCAGTTGATTGACCACAATAAGACACAAATCACATTGTTTTGTGCTTCCAGATTTTTTTTTAAATGGGCCAAAATTTCCTTTTGCTTTTTACATCGTTATTGTCATTGTCAATGAGGTCACTGGTGACTTTCCATGACATAACAACTGATCAGCTACAGGGCCATGGCTAATAAATTGTTAGAAAACCACTGATCGAGGTATAACTTTTAAGTGTGTAAGGTGACAATGTGCAATTCAATGTGTGGCACACACAGTATTGAAGGCCCGGCTCACCACCAGCTGGTTGTGGCTTTCTTGGAACAAATCTGGGCATATGGTACCATGATGGAGCATGAATCTCCAGCAACAGAGATGTATGAGGGAGATTAAAGCTTCTGTGAGGATGTACTGCATAGCAAAAACAACAATTATGACATTTTCTGCTTTGTGTCATGAGAAAAGCAATCCCTTTTGGTAGAGTGTGGGCTCCCTCTGCTGCTGGCAGGAGACTCCAGGCACTTGGGTTCTGTGGACTCTGGATCAGAGAAGAGGAACCTTTCTGGGAAGGGACAAGTGGTGCTGACAGGAATGGAGGGACCAACTTGTTCTGCAGGCACTGGCCTTGTGGGACTATTGGGCAACAAACAGCAAGAAGTGAAAGTAATGGGAAAGCACAAAGAATCCCTAAGGTGTGTTGTGTGGACTGAAATGCATCATGGAAGCCATGCTGAAAGGCACTTGTCCAGAGTGAAGGCTTTCCTTGGCCCTGGTTTCAAAGAGTATGGTAATGTTTGTCCTTTCTTTTCCTTCCCTCTTTCTCCCCTTTCCCCCTTTCTTCTCCCTTTTCTTGTCTTTTATACAACCACTGTGAAAGCTCCAGAACTGTGCAAACTATTTTGCTAGTTTGCTGGGTTCTTCCCTACCCAGAATTCCAGCAGCCATCCCAAGTGGTGCCAAACAGGCTGCATCCCTCAGGAAGTCTCACCTTCCCTGTATCGGTAGACAACATATCTCAATCAGTCTGGCCCCAGGTTCTCACCACCAGTTGACCTTGGACAGCTCTTTGCAACAAAAGGACATTTTGAAGTAGCCATTTTGAAAGCAAAAAAAGTTGATGCCACAATTTTCTTGTGTCCATTTGTCCAAACCAAAAAAATCAATCCTTGCTAGGTGCGGTGGCTCATGCCTGTAATCCCAGCACTCGGGAGGCTGAGGCAGGAGGATGGTTGTGAGTTAAGTCCAGCCTGAGCTACAAAGTGAGCTCAAGGCCAGCCTGAACTGCATAGTGAGACCCTGTTTCAAAAAGACAAAAAAAAAATATCAATCCTTAACTCCAGTTGTTTCTATCCCCAAGATATAAGGGAGAAACAATCAACTCCATTCTCTAGAAATAGGGCATAGGAGTGGCTGAAGGTCAGGGATGCAGATGAGACACCACACTTCCATAACGGGACTGAACCCAGGGCTTTCACATGAGCTACATCCCAGCCCTTCTTCTATTTTTAATCTTGAAACAGGGTCTCTCTAAATCACTAAATTTTCCAGGCTAGGCTTGAACTTGTGATCTGTCCACCTCAGAGTCCCGGAGGGCCGAGATTATAAGCATGCACTACTATGTCCAGTTCAGACACCATACTCTTTGAAACTAGGATCACACTTGCTCCTGTTATAAAGAACCATCAGGAATCATCCTAAGTAAAACATCTAGCTTTTTCTGTGATAAATTTGTTCTTTTTTATGATCAGTATCTCAAACTCTCTGATTTCTCTCTTAAGTGCTAATGACCAGGTTTCACATAGTCAAAAGGCTGTGTGACTTTGTGATGGTGCCTGCACTATTTTACTGGGTGTTCTTTCTGATGGTAGGTGAGAAAAGAATTGAGTAATTGCCAGTTCTATGGTTGGTAGACAAGTATGCTGGTAGATGGTCACCTATTCTCAACTGCAACCTGCACAGAAAAATGTTTAATTACATTTCTGATGGTGTACTTTGCAATACATTTTTATTTCATACTTTTACTTTCACCCCCTCACAGTGTTTCTTCATTTGCTCATTCAGCTAGGAATCCACCATGGTCATCCAGATGAGAGGTGGTGTAGCTAAATCAGGGGCTGGAGGAGGAGGTGAGGGGAGGACAGATTCTGGAGAGAGTCGGTGAGAGACTCAAGTGAGTTGGTTGTGAGCAGAGGCAGAAAGAAAAGAGTCAAGGTGACTTCAGGATCTTTGGTGTGTGGCTACAGGACACCTATATTTTGACCTGGATGCAAAGTGGTGTCTTTTGCTGAGATGGTGAGCAACAGAGGGAAAGGTGTGGTCAAGACTTTGTGTGGGCATGTTGAGTTTCAGATTCCTGCTAGACCTCAAGAGAGAGGCTGGTAGACAGGGAGAGGCTGAGTTCCAAGGAAGGATGGGGCTGGTGATTGGTCCTGAGATGCATCAGTGCATGGATGGCACTGGGGGAAGTTGCTGGAGATGAAGGGTAAAAAGACTGGTGCAGGATCCTGGGGACATCCCACTGGCCCTGTCAGACAGTGGAGCCGATGGATCCAAAAAAAGAGAAGCTGCTTCTATTAAAAACAAAACAAAACAAAACAACACAAAACAAAACAGGAGACAAGGGACCAAGTGTTTTGAAGCAGAAGGGAGAGATCAAAAATCTCCGGTGATAGGTGAGAATGATCAGTGACCTTAAAGCAGTTGTGGAAAATCTTGATTGGAGTACATGAAACAACAAAAAAGAGAAGTAAAAAGATGGAGACAATCAGTATAAATTCTCTTTTCAGTTTTACTAAAAAAGAGGGCAGAAAAATCAGGCAGTGATATGAGGGATTTGTAGCATCCAGACAAGTTCTCATTTTCATGTGCATTAATGGAGCATGCAGTTTTAAACTTTTGTGAGTAATATAAAATAACCACAGAAGTACCTATAGTAAACACATAAAGCAATAGCATGGGTATCATCACTATCAAGTATTGTATACTGCGCAGAACTGCATGTACTATAATTTTATGCCATTTCCCAAAACAGTTTTGTTAATATTGAATATGTGAGTAGTGTATAGCACTACATTACAACAGCTATGACATCACTAGGCAATAGGAATTATGCAACTCCACGATAATCTTGAGGGACCACCACTATGTATGTGATCTGTTGTTGACCTATCATTGTGAAGGGCATGACCAGATTTTAATGTATCATTCGCTCTGGCTACCATAACATAGACTTGATGACTTAAGTAATGGAATTTATTTTCTCATAATTCTAGAGGCTCAAAATTCAAAAGCAAGGAAGCTCTGCCCTTGGCTTGTGGTTGGCTTTCTCACGAGGTCCTCTCTATGTGACTGGGAGTCTCTTCATCTCTTTGTGAATCCCAGTCATGTTGGATTAGTGCCCCAATCTTTTAAATATGTTGAGCATTAACTGCATCTCTTCTTTTCTAGTACTGGGGATTGAGAGCCTTCGCTCTGAGGTACCTCCTCAGCTCTATTTTAGTTTTTATTTTGAAACAAGTTTTCCCTCAGTCTTCAACATGCCCAGGCTGGGCTTGAATTCACAAACCTCATGCTTTGGCTTCCCAGAAGTACTGGGATTACAGGCTTGTGTCACCACACACAGCTTTACCTCTTTAAAGGACCTATCTCCAAATATAGTCACATTAGAGATCAGGATTTCAATACACAATTTTTAGGGAGATGGTTCAGTCCAGTGTACTTACCTCCTTTTTTTTTTTTTTTTTGAGACAGAGTCTCATCATGTAGTCAGACTGGCCTTGAACACACTATGTAGCCCAGGCTGGTTTTGAACTCATGGAAATCACCCTGCCTCAGCCTCCTGAGTGCTGGGATTACAGGCATGCACCACCTTGCCCAGTTTAGCACCTCTTGTAAGTGGAATCATGCCATCTTTGTCCTTCTGTGACCGGTTTGCTTCACTTAGCATATGTCTTTGAGTTTTACCCAAATTACAACCTGTGTCAGAACTACATCTTTTAAGGTTAAATATATTCACTGCCACATTTTGTTTTCCAAGTTACTCATAAATGTTATTTCCTTCTTTTAGATATTGTCGATAGTGCTATTATGAATCTACAAGTGACTCTTCAAGACTACTTTCAGTCACTTGGGACATATATCACTAAGTGAAATTACAGGGTTTGTGGTGATCCTATGGGTTAGTATGTGTTTTAGTTACTTTTCTCATTGCTGAGACAAAATATCCAAAATACCCAAAGTTAAAGGAGAAAATATTTATTTAGATCATAGTTTGTAGGGGTTTCACCCTGTAATCAGCTGGCTCCAAGGCAGGGTAGCATGGCAGACAGGCATCACAGAGGAGAAACAGCTCCTGGTGGGTAGAAGGTAGCAAAGCAAGCAAGGGGTGATCACAGCTCTTTCTATCACTTATGTCTTATCCAGGCTACTCAGGGTGGGTAGCATTCCCATCCTTAATCCTAGCACCCTTGATCCTAGCATTGCACCATTAATCAGTTCCAGGGTCGCACACTCTAGATCCAGCCACCTCTAAAAAAGTCCCACCTATAATTGCATGAGGCTTTGAGGGGAGCTCTAGACACAAACTTTAACAGTGTGTTTTTTGTGTTTTTCTTTCTAATGCACCCGTACTATTTTCCAGAGCATCTATGCCATTGTACCCTCCCAACAGTGCTGGAATCCAGTTTCCCATTCTCACCAATACTTTTTACTTTCTGTGGCTTTGTCAGATTTTTTTTTTTGATAGCAGCCATTCTAAAGGGTATGAGTTGATATTTCATTGTTGTTTTGATTGAACATTTCTCTAATGGGAAGAAGATATTAAGCATCTTTTCATGTGCTTGTTGGCACTTTGTATATTTATAGAACTATATATTCAAATTCTTTGCCCATCTTTGAATCAGATTAGTTCTTGTTGAATGGTAGGAGTTTTGTGTACATTGTAATTATCAGTCCCTTTTCATATGTATTATTTCCAAATAAGTTTTCCCTTGCCATAGGGGGCCTTTTCATTCTGTTGATTGTGTCCTTTGATGCACAGAAGTCTTTTACATTAATGAAGTCCAATTTATCTATTTTTTTATTTGTGATGCCTGTGATGTCATTGTTATATCTATGAAATCATTGCCAAATCCATCTAATGAAGCTTTTCTTCTAAGAGTTTTATAATTTTTGCTCTTACATTTAGACCTGTTTTCTTATTTTTTATTAGTACATGTTTGTAGGACATGTTTACATTCCTTGTGGGGAATTGGTACATGATCCATTGTGAGTTAATCTTCACATATGGTGTAACGTTAGGATAGGTTTTTATTGGTGCTTGGTTGCTGTTATTTAAAGAAAGAAGATAGCAGAACATGGTGATGCGTGCCTAAAATTCCAGCACTGTGGGAGGCTGAGGCAAGAGGACACAAGTTCAAGTCCAGTCTGGGCAATTTAGCAATTTAACAAGACCCTGTTTCAAAAATAGAAAAAGAAAAGACTGGAGATGCAGCTCATTGCAAAGGCCCCAGATTCATTTCCCCAGTTAAAAAAAAACGGAGAGAAGGATATTATAGCATATCACTGGGCTGAAAGAATTAACCTAGCAGAGGAAAATGCTGACATGCAGAACGGAGGATAACTACAGAAGCAAAGCCCCTGAGTAAGTGAGAGAGCCTCCACCAGGAAGGCTCTTCTGAGCATTCGTTCTGACTAGGTCTCAACCTTGACCCAGTCCTATCTTTGGTTTGCCCAGCACATTCTTATCAAGTAATCCTACTAAATTGTTCTCTACCCTCAAGTGTTTCATCCCCATCCTTAATGACTAAGTGTTTATCCTGCTAAAAATGCTAGAATTTTGCTAGGCCAGTTTATCAAGAATTTTCCTAGAAAATATCTTGCAGCAGAAAATGCCCAGTCTGTCAGTTGCCCAGGTGACAGTTCCTGTTGTAGTTGGTTGCTTCTGTCTTCTAGAAAGGGTGGTCACTATGACACATATTGTAGAAATCAGTAAAAGACAGCCAAATACTCTGCCTCTGTGCTTTGCCTTTTAACCCCATAAAAATGTTCTTCCCTGAGCCTTATTTTGGAAATAATCCCAATCAGTGCCCATCAGTGTAAATAAATCTGCCTCCAAATCCTGGATGTCACTTTGGTGTGTCTGCTATTACAGTCTCTAAAGAAATAAAAATGAAAACAAAACATTCCAACATGAATAGGATGCAGTGAAAGCAGTACCAAGAGAAGTTTAGAGTTGTAGATATTTATATTAAGAAAGAAAAAGATTTCAAACCAACAGCCTACTGTAGCACCTTTAAAACTTGGGGAAAAAAACTGGGCATGATGGTTACTTGCCCATAATCCCAGCATTCTGGGAGGCTGAGGCAGGAGAATTACAAAGTTGAATCCAGCCTGGGCAACTTAGTGGTTTAGCAAGATTCTCAAGCAAGCAAAAAAGAAAGAAAGAAAGAAAGAAAGAAAGAAAGAAAGAAAGAAAGAAAGAAAGAAAGAAAGAAAGTTGAGAAAAGAACAAAATAAATCCCAGACTAGGAGAAGACAGGATTATAGCAAAATAAAGTAGGAAAACAATTTTAAAAGTCAAAAAACCAAATATTTGTTTTTTTAAGGTCGGTTTTTAAAGTGACAAACTTTTAGCTAGACTGACTAAAACAGAATGGGCTTGGGTGTGCAGTTCAGTGGTAAAGCATTTGCCTAGCATATGTACAAATCCACAGCACTGAAGAAGAGAGACACAGAGAGAAGTGAAGGGAGCACAAATAAAAACAAATGAAAAAGTAAGCATTATGACCAATTTTACCAAAATAAAAAGGACTTTAAGAGAGTTCTATGAACAACTGTGCACAGCAAACTGAATAACTTAACGAATGGACAAATCGCTAGAAACACACAAACTGCTAGGACTAACTCACAAAGAAAGAGAAAATCTGAACAGATCAATAACCAGTAAGGAAATTGGATCTGTATTCAAAAAGCTTCCAACAAAGAAAAGCCCAGGACCATATGGTTTACTGCTGAAAGCTATCAACACAACACGTAAAGAATGAACATTAATCCTTCTCAAACACTTCCTGTTTCATTCTATGAAGTCAGCATTCCCCTCAATCCCCCACCAAAAGACAAAACTACTCTCAGGGTTTGAATATGAAATGCCACCTGAAAGCTCATGTTGAGGGCGTGGTCCCCAGTGCAGCAGTGTTCAGAGATGGGGATTTTGGCAGGTGATGGGATCATGAAGGATCTGAGCTCATCATATCTTAATGGGCTATTAAAAGATGACAGGAATTCAGGAGGTGGGTGCTACCTGGAGGAAGTAGGTCACTAAGGGGGTACCCTTGAAAGGTTCAAAACAAAACAAAAGAGGCTCCTTTGCTAGACATGATGGCACAGGCCTGTGACCTCAGCTACTCAAGAGACTAAGATTTACCAACAATATACAATACAAAAACAAAATTAAAAAGTTAACCTCATTTGCCATAACATAAATAAGAATAAAATATTTAGGAATCAGCTTAACCAAAAAGGTGAAAGACTCATACAATGAAAACTGTAATACACTGCTGAAAAAAATTAATGAAGTCAATAAATAAATGGGAAGGAACCCCATTTCATGTACTGAATATTAAGATGTTGATACTATGCAAAGTGATCTACGGGTTTAATGCAATCCTTATCAAAATTCCAATGATTTATTTTTTAAAAAAATTTAAAAACCTATTTTCCAATTCATATGCAATCTCAAGGGATCCTGAATAGCAAAAATATTCTTGAAAAATAACAAAAAATTTGGAGGATTCACATTTCCGATTTTGAAAATTTACAACAAATCTAACAGTAATGAAAAGCTGGCAATGCACACTAATTATGCTTCATCTTTTGGCTACTGTGAATAATGTTCATAAACAAAAGAATAGAATAGAAAGCCTGCAAATAAACTGTGATATATAATCAAGTAAATTCTGACAAGGTGCTGTAACCATTCAATGGGGGAAAATATACATCCTCTAAGGAGAAGATGCCTATGCTAGACTTGACCTCCAAGATTGTTTTAATTTGGCTATCTACTCGCCAGGAACCTTCCTAGGGTCCCTTCAACTTTCCCCTCTTTCCACTCGCATTAATTTATTTGAATTATACAATTTATGACATTGGTTTTTTCGGTCACATTTAAGGGTTGTCTAGGGGGCTGGGGATTTAGCTTAGCGGCATAAGCGCCTGCCTTGCAAGCACGCGGTCGAGTTCGATCCCCGGTACCGATTAAAAAAAAAAAAGAAAGAAGAAAAAAAAAGAGTTGTCCAGCGGTAATGGAGGCTTATGCCTGTAATTCCAGCGTTCTGGGAAGCTGAGGCAGGAGGACTGTAAATTTGAGCCCAGCCCGGGTGATTTAGAGACTTAAAGAGGCTCTGTTTCAACGATTTTTAAAAATAATAATTTTAAAGGGATAGGAGTGGGAATGCGTGTAGCTCCGTGAAAAGATGTGGGTTCAATCCCCATACCGCAATTATTCAGCAAAATAAAAACGGAAGGAGTTGTGCAATCATTGCCATAATCACCCCACTCAGCCTTTCTGGGTCTCTGACTATACTATTTGCTTGGCATCAACAAACTACACCCAGAATCACTATCCATGCTGATGTTATCTATCTAGATAATAATCTTTTCCAAGCAACAGCCAGGTACTGTCACAGCTGCCAAGTCAGGGGCCGACCAGACAGGAAATGGGTCCCTAAAGATAGTGTTCTACTTGTGTTCCGTCCCGCCCCAATGTGCGATCGGGGGATCGGGACTCTACCCAGCGCCCTGGCAGTGGCAGAGGGGCGCAGATCCGCGCTGGATTAGTGAGGCCTGAAAGCTGCGGGCGCCTGCGCAGTGAGCCGCGCCGTGAGCCGCGCCGTGGGGGCTGCGTGAGGTGGTTCCGTGTGGGCCGGGCGGTGGCTACGGCTGCTACCCCGCGGCAGTCGCACCATGGCTGACGAGGAGTTGGAGGCGCTGAGGAAGCAGAGGCTGGCCGAACTGCAGGCGAAACACGGGGTGAGCTGGCGGTTGCCTCCTTCGCCCAGCCTGGAGGCCCTGGCCCCTGGAGGAGGCTCGCGGGGTCGCTCCACACGCGAAGGACGCCTCCGCGGCCTCCCGGCCTGAGGTCCGCGCCTTTCGCTCCGCGTGGGGTCCGCGCGGGCGCCTGGCATTTACGGGGCGCATGCTGGGTCAGGGGTTCGTCTGGCCGCTGGAGTGTAGAGTTAAGGGTTTCTGACCTGAGTAGGCAGCATTCGTTTTAGGGTCTGCTGATGTCTAGGTGCTGTGGGTACCTGCGCCCCGACGGAGTGTACAGTGGGAGTTGGCGCGGGGCTGGGGTGGCGGGGTCCAGAATGTAAAGGCAAAGTGCTCGGGTAACGCCTGTAGGACAGCGAAGTGGACAGTCCCAAAGGAAGCGCCATTTGCAAATTGGGCACGTTTTATTTTTCCAAAAGTTACCGTGACACATAAACACAGTTTCCTAATACAGGCATTTTCCTTCCAAGGTTGTTTGCCTGCTTGCTTACCAGGAATTGAACCCAGGGCCTGGAGCATGCTAAGCAAGTGCTCAACCACCAAACTACACCCCCAGCCCCCGACATTAGTCTATTGCCAGACTTTCTAGGAATTGTGACTTTAGGAATTCACCAAAACATTTTAAGTGTGGGTTAGGAATGTGGCTGATAGAACGCTTGTCTAGAGCACAGGGGGCCTTGGGTTTGATCTCCAGCACCACCAAACAGACAAATTAACAGCAGCTGGGCATGGTGGTGCAGGCCTTGATCCCAGCATTCTAGGAGGCTGAGGCAGGAGGATCTCAAGGTTGAACCCAGCCTGAGCGACTTAATAAGACGCTGTCTCAAAATTCAGAGGGCTAGGAATGTGGCTCAGTAGGAACACCTAGAGTTAAATGCTCAATACAAAAAAGAAGGAAACGAAAACCATCTCACTAACTTTGGTGAGCCCCAGATTTTAATTAATAGATAAGCTCTTTACCACTTTAGGAACATATTAGAAAACACAGTACTGTTTTTTATCCTTCTGCAGTTACACAGTATTTAATTTTTTTTTCAGGATCCGAACGATGCAGCACAACAGGAAGCAAAGCACAGGTATGAGCCAGGAATCTGAACCTTTTGAAGGGCAGTTTCACCAATTGGATTTTTTTCCTGCTTTAGGACTGTTAACAGGTGTGTGACTCTTGAAGGTTTTTCTGACATAGTGATCTTCCCTTGAATTGTCATCAGGGTATCTTTGGTTCTTTTGTTAATTAAATACATGTGTGGAGCCCCATTTAACTTCTTGAGTTGCAATTATTGGTTAGTGTTTGTTTCTGTCTTCACTGATTGCCTTACATAGTTAAATGCATAATAATGGAACTACTGTACCTGATAGGGCTTTTGTGAGTTACATGGGTATAATGCCTAACAGCAAGTGTCCAACAGATATTAACTTAAACTTTTTACTTTTATCCCAGAACATAAATGGAGAGACCTGCCACACCCAGTGGCAGGTTTACTGAATGAGTATTTGATCATTCTGTCATACCATCTTTTTAAAAATTGTAGTAAAAAAAATTCACTATCACAGCTGTATTTAACTGTATAGTTAGTTCTGTAATGTTCTCTCGGTTCACGTCATAAGCTACATTTATTCACCAGCTCTTCGTTTCCCCACCCCCGTGTGCTGTCTTTTAATGCCATTCATTCAGTAGAGCACCTGCACTGGGTAAAGTATTGTACTAGGTCTGCAGAGCAGGTCCATGAGAACCTGGAGTAGTGCTACAAAGACAGTAAAGCTACTAGAGTTTCATTGATTCTAAGAGGTGCATTTTCTTATAATTTCAAATCAAAAATCAAAATGCACTTATAATTGATTGGTCTTCTCCTGTATCTTTCCAGAGAAACTTTACTGTTGCCTGTGCCATCTCTTGAGCAAATTTTGAATCTGAAAGCTTTTAAAATTAAGTTCTTTACTTGAGATTTTTCTCCTGCCTCCTCCCAGATATTGTGAATTCAGTCAGCAAGGCTACAAAACTAAATTAGCTTCAAGTTCAAAGTCTCAGAGAAACTTCTTTTTTCTTCCTCTAGACACATGCATGCCACCCAGCTGTTCTTTATTTCATTTCCCTTGTGCTGAGGGTGTTTCTCTTTTGATATCCCAGCTTTGACTGGGGTCTCTTAATAGACCTCTCATCTACAGATGGTTTTTTTCTTTCCTGTCATTCTCAGAGATACAAAAAACTGTGGCACATTTTAGATTTAGTTAAATATTTGCAGGCCTGGTATGCATGCCTGTAATTCCAGCACTTGGGTGGCTGAGGCAGGACACTGTGACTTCAATGCCAGCCTGGGCTACAGTGAGTTTAAGTCCATTCTGAACTACACAGTGAGACCTGGTCTTAAAATAAAAAAAGAAATAAAGCAGCTGTTCATTAGATCATGACAGAGCCAAAATGCTCCGATTCTATGAGGAAATGGCCTTTAGTTCCATGTTTAATTCCATGAGCCCTAACTCTTAAAATTGGATGAATAATGGACATAACCCACCTCTGTACTCCAGTTCAACTCAAGCATCTCTGCTGTTGTTTGTTTTGTATTACTAGATTATAAGCAAAAGGGCTTCATTTGAAAAAAATGAAAAATCTACTTAAAGTTTGAAACCATTGCTGTGAACATGGACTAGTTTTCCACTTGCATAAGTAGGACAGTTGCAGAGTTAGACTTTTAATTCTCCTTCCCCATCCAAAAAAGTACAACTGAGTCTGTAAAACATTGGATCTGGTTCTAGCAGGGCAACTGTCACCTTTGTCTCTTTAATGTAGCTCCCATGAATCTTGGGTTCACTGCTAAGGAAATTACACAGATGAACTAAATTGCTTGGTCTTTTAATTGCCTGAAGTCCTGCTACATATTTCTGGCATGTATCACACTAGGCACTTAATAAATGTTGGTAATGTTGGTTGAACTGAATCTCCAATGTAATTATAAAATAAGAGGTTTCCTGCCAATCTGGTAGGTTTTCATCTATATAATATAAACCTAGCTCTTGGAAGGCAAAAGCATCTTTTAAGAAATATATTGAATGAGTTATGTTTTTTATGTGTTCTGTAGGCATTTGACAGTTTAGATCTAATTTTGCTCTGCCTATGTTTTTGTTGTAGGGAAGCAGAAATGAGAAACAGTATCTTAGCCCAAGTTCTGGATCAGTCAGCCCGGGCCAGGTGTAAGCATCTTTATATTCCTCTTTTTCCATAAAACTGGCTTGAGTTGGTTGAATGGGGAGATATGTATGTAGTTATTGTTATCTCTAGATCAAGTATTTTTTTAACCTAAAAACACATGAGATACACGTTATCTGTAAGAAATACAAAGTTTATAAACTTAGATAAGTATATTTAAAACATTGTTAAAATTGCCAGCTTGGGTTGGGGATTTAGCTCAGCGGCATAAGCACCTGCCTGGCAAGTTTGAGATCATGAGTTCCATCCCCGGTATCAAAAAAAAAAAAAAAAAAAAAAAAATTGCCAGCTTAGTTCTTTTCTTATCAAGATAATTCTCCTAGGGCATTCAGGTAAAATTTATAGGGAACAGCTCCTAGAGTCATTGTGTTGCAGGCCCTTAATGTGAGTGATGGGGACTTAGGGGCTGATTCTCAGTTTTAGTGTTATGTTCAGAGTTTTCCATAAACAACAAAAAAGCATAGAAAAGAAAAGTACAAAAATCAGCATGAACTAATGTCTTTTTAACTTGAAGCCCATTTGGGTTGTAAAGTGGCAGCTGTGGATAAAGTGCCTCAGAAGGCAGTCATACATAAGAAAAAGGAAAATACTGGGTTTAGAACCTGAGGACCCAAGTTTAATCCCAGCTCTACACCACCTCTGTGTTTGCCCAATATTGACGTGGCTGAACTTTAGTTTTCTCAATGCTAAGACAGTACCCTCTACTCTGTCTGCTGTGCTGGTTGAGAGCCACAAATAAGCAAACAAGCTTGAGAAGTGCTTTTGGAAATGGCAGTGCTTAATTTTAAGGGATAAGCACATTTAGTTTTGATACCTTTTGCATATTTTGTTTTCTTTTTAGTAAGTAACTTAGCACTTGTAAAGCCTGAAAAAACAAAAGCAGTAGAAAATTACCTTATACAGATGGCAAGATACGGACAGCTAAGTGGGAAGGTAAGTCTGGGCTTTCTTGAGGGAACTCTACCTACTGTTACCTACTTTTGACGCAAAACATGGCTTCACGAGGTCAGATTCATACATGATTACAGAATGTTTGACTCTATGAAGGAATTTTTAAAGGCAAAAAAAAGTCATATGTGCCATAAATTTTTAAAGCTAATTGCCTTTCCTAAAATACTCTGTTCTCTCCTGGCATTGCTGTGAAACTTTGTTGGTGTCTCTCTGACCCAGTGGCTATTAGGGTTGGATGGCTTAAATTGTTCCTGCACTGGAAACAAAGATTGTCCTTTGTACCAAGTAAAATTCTACCAGTGTAGTAGAAATTAGGCTTATTTTGCAAATGAGTGAATGCCATTGGGGTTGTAACATTCTGGCAACCTCAACGTACCTTCAACATCTGCACAGCCTCATCTGCCTCAGAGAGCCCCCTGCTCCACACTGAGCCCCTTACACTAAGAATCCTTGCACTCGGAGACACAACCAGTTGATCTTTTGAGGGTGACATCTCTGCTAAGTAAGCATCTCATGGGCAGTAAGCATCCATCTTTTAATACAGTTACAGCTGTGGTTTACATTGTCTACCAGTGTTGATAAAGATGTTAGAAGCTATTTAATAGATAGTTCCCCCTCTTCGGATGAGAAATAGCAAGGGCAATTTTATTTGGAACTTACACAAGTAGTTTGAACCTCCTCCCCTACTCATCTCCTTCATGACCTCTTCTCCCACATTCTAGAAAGACTGGAAAATGACTTGACTTTGCTAAGAGACTTGTTTGCTTCCTTTTGGTATCCTAGGTCTCAGAACAAGGTTTAATAGAAATCCTTGAAAAAGTAAGCCAACAAACAGAAAAGAAAACAACAGTTAAAGTAAGTTTCCCCAAATGCATGTGGCAAAAGAAAAGGTTGCTTGCTATTTTAAATATTAAGTGTTGACTGTACATCTGCTGCTGTGCAGAGTTTCATGGTGTAACACGTGGAAGTTTAGGAAGAAAGGCTAAATACATTGAGAGGGTCTAATAAGGTTTTTGCCCTCCAACTGTTTCCTGTTTTGCTCACTAAGTTGTTCTAAAGACTTAGTCTTCATTAAACATTTTTGACACTCATTTAATTTCCCCTCTAGTTCAACAGAAGAAAAGTAATGGACTCTGATGAAGATGATGATTACTAAACTAAAAATGGTTAGAGACTGAAACCTAATGGAATACTTCTAGGACAAAAGTTAAAATCTGTTTAAGTGTTTACTTTGTTTTTGTCTATATGCCTTTAAAAAAAATAAACTTGTTATGCAAAGTAAAGCACTTGGGTAAGTTGTTTTAGTGTTACAGCCAAATGACTAGAAGATTGGCTTTTAAAATTATTTTCCCTTTCAACCAACAACTTTTAAATATGTGGCAGACTGCATGTGTATGTCCTTTGCAGGTGTGACATTTTATTAGGTAGAGGAAACATCATAAAAATAAAAGCTTGTGTATTTAATGGAAGAAAACACCTGGTTTGGTTTCTTCCATAATCTGTTTTTGAAAGGCACTGAGATTGCTACCTAACAAGTTATGGCTCCCATCCAAAATAACTAGTGTGATACTTCTATTAATAAAATAACAAGGACACACTGGCAGTAATACTCAGTGGTAAACATGTTTTAAGAGAAATGGCTTCTAATTATAGAGACCCCATTCCTGTCCTCACAGTCTGGGAAGTTTACATTTGTAATGAAGTTATTGGAATTCCAGTAAGTTAATTTCAATTTACCACTTCCAGTGCAACCCACAGTAAGAATAAAGACACTGAGGCATATTTATAATTATGGGGAGCCATGGGATCCTAAGTCCAGCAGGATGAAGGTTTATGGGAACAAAGGTCTTGACTTGGGGCCTAACATTCATTTTATTCCTGTAAAGAAGCAAGTGGTTTGAGGATGTGAGAATGGTGGAAAATACTGGAGTACTGTGAGCTGGGCTAGCTAGGAGGTCTAAAATCACCTCTGCAATATGCAGAGAGAGAGATCTGTAGAAAGACTGATCTGTATAACAATTGAGGTAGCATTTAATGTTTTTTTGGCCAGTGCTTCAGCTCTAATGTGCAAATTTTTCTGCTCTGGGAAGTCATAGCCTCTTATCTCAAGGCTCAAATCCAGTTGACAACCTTGGAGCCATTATTCTTCATCCTGCCTGACCCAATCAGTTTTGGAAGTCATGGGGCAGGAAAACAGGCTAGCTTGCATCAGCATCTCAGCTAGCCCTGTTTACTTCAGTTGCTTAAAGCCAGCTGAAGGGATAGAAAGGCACGTACCAGCCAGCTCTGTATATATAAGTACATGGAGATAGGGCCAGGTTTAGCCAACTGGGGGTAATTGCCCTTTAGTCACAGTCTCATCCAGGTGGTCCTCATCTAATGATTAAAATCCAGCTTGTGACAGTTCCGCTGTTACATGATCTGGTAGGAATGTTCTGTATTCAGTGATGGAGCTGCAGGTGACCTAAGGCAAGGATTATCTCATACTCGGCTTCACTTCCAGGTTATGAAAACCTTTGATCATTTAAACCATAAACAACTACCAGCTGTTTGTTGTTACAAACTTTTAAATGTTTTAGTTCTATGAAACTCAGTCCAGGAGTAATTCTATAATAAGATGAAGAGGGTTAGTAGCAGGTGATGGGGGTGTGGTTTATGATTCCAGTCTCTTACTTTGATCAGCACACTGCTGACGTTTGTTTATACTGTATTTGTTTATATTATAGTCTGAAAGTTAGTAGACGGATGAGGAGTGCTGGGTAGCCCAGTGGAGGAGCACTCGGTTTGCACGTGAGCAGCTCTGGTTCGTCCCAGCACTGCATTGTCAGTGTTAGAGCAGGTGCCTCCACGGTCCCAAATGAATGAGTTGCGTATAGAATGATTAAGAACAGTTTCTTTAAGAAACAAGATTATCATAGGATTGTCCTAAATTTTGCTTTTGGCCTTATTTACATAAAAATGCTAGTACTTTAGAAAATTCTCCACAGGTTTTGTTGTTTCTTTTCTATTGGTAACTTAGCAAGATACTGCCTCAAAATTTTTTTAAAAAGGGCTGGAGATGTAGCTTAGTTGTAGAGTGCTTGCCTAGCACATATGAGACCCTGAGTTCAAGCAATGTACTGCAAAAAGGAAGAAGAAGAAAAACTACTGATGTCAGCTACTAACATGTTTCAATGTTGTCAGACTTTTCTTAGACACCTGAGAATGAAAAAAGTGGTTGCATATACAAAGGTAGTGGTTTGTGAAGGCAGCAAATGGTGCAGTGTATTTCAGTCTAGGGACTCTGCCGGGATGTAATTCTAAACTTTTTAAGTCAGTGGCTGGGAATACTTTGAATTCAAACCCATTTTTAAATTAAATTTTGGCATTACCAATTTTTGAACTATCAAATCAAGTTTGGTTTTTCTTTCAGGTAGAGAAAGTAACTGAAAAACATAAATAGTTTAAAAAGTGATAGACATAGTCCCTTAAGATGCCTCTCAGTACAGTAGCTCAAGGAGGACTCTTCCCCAAAGATAGGCAATGCAGGTCATGACACTTGTGTGTCCAGGTGAGCGCACAGCAAGTTTGAAAGTGCCAGTTCAGTGCCATTGCCAACCAGGCCTTGACCTTGGCTCCAAGATCCCAAGCAAATCAGTCCTTTAATTTGCAGAACCTGTTTCCTCATTAGGTAGTCCTATCCATGCATTGAGCACACACTGAAAGTAGCTTCAAAATTATATTGTCTCAACCAAATAACTAGGTAACATCAAATGTTTGTATTTCCATCTTAGGACTATCTTGACAAAGTGTATAGGACATAGTTCCTTAGATGAGATGATACAGAACCACAGCCACTGAGGTCATTTTGATTAAAAGCAGGAAAACAGCCCAGGGTGGTGATCACACACCTGTAACCCCAGCACTTTGGGAGGCTGAGGTAGGAGGATCAAAAGTTCAAGCCCAGCTTGGGCAACTTAATGGCTTAACAAGACCTTATGTTGAAATTTTTAAAAAGGGCTGGGGTTGTAATTCAGTATGAAAGCTCCAGGTTCAATCTGCCGTACTGCAAATTAAAGGAGGAAAAGGAAGAATAAATTAGAGCAAAGAAAAATAAAGCAACACTGCTTATGTTCTTGTTCATAGTAAAAAAATATAGTTATCCTTACAGTTTTAAAAGAAAGAAACTTCTCTGTGGATTTCTCAAAGTCCCCTCAGCACTGTAAATAAAACCAAAAGCAAAATTAACATGTACAAAATTCCTGAACAAATTATATGACAATCTTGTTTCTTAAAATATTTTTTAAATGTTCTTAGTGGTTATACTAATTCATTTGTTTACTCAACTATCGTAATTCAGCCCTGGTTAGATAGGTGGAAAATGGTCTGCTCAGAGTGATGCTAAGTGTTTTTCACATACCTTATACCTGGAAAATGAAATATGTGTCTGTCTACTGGGGACCATTTTGCCACACACAAAGCAGTTCATAACACAGAAACCTGTCTCCATAAGAAAACATTTAAAAAGTACAGCATGACACACTCAAGAATCATAAAGTTTACTATTTCTTTTCCATCATTTGGCACATATCCAAGGCACATTAGAAAATTAGAAATCATAAATTACTTTGTAGAAAAATAACCAGTCCCTCCCTTCTATACATACACAAGTATTTCCAAGAACGTGCACAAAACCATTTCCCTATTACAAAGTTCCTTGAAAATTTTCTGAGGACAAACCCATGTTTGTAGCTTTAGGCCAGTAACATAAAAAAATAACAGTATAATCTATAGAAATTTATAAAAAAGTAATACATGGCAATAAATTCTAACTTAAAGTAACATTGACCCGGTTTGTGCTGGAAGTTTTGAAGTTGAATCAAAAGATTTAAGGAAAGATGTGCCAAATCTACTCTCTAGTAACCATCCATTAGATGTGTCCTTTAAGAGGTTCTTTTTTAAATTTTCAGTTTTTTGGTGGTGCAGGGGATCAAACCCAGGGCCTCACTCCTACTAGGCAAGTGCTTTGCCGCTGAGCCCCATCCCCAGCCTTTAAGGGAGGCGGTTTATAGCGGGATGTTTCTGGGAACACTGCTACAGGTGCATACATGCAGTGGCCAAATGTCTATCAGAAGCAAAACTACACCCCACTTTCTCCATATGCATGGTGTAGAACAGCTCATCCAAGGTGAATGTCAGAATGGCATTTAAACATTTTTGTTCAGGTGTTGCTTTGCAAAGGAACATTTTCCAGGTTCCATTTATTTCTTTGTTTTGATGTGACATTTCTGCTTGACCTCCACAGTACCATGAAATGTAAGTTGCTTCTCCGTGGCTTATCTCAGATGAGAGGATTCTCTTGGTCCAGGGTTTACTAATTTATCACAGAGGTTAGCACCTTGCAGTAGAAGGAGGTCAGAATCTGACAGTGAAACCTCTCCCTGTAGCCAGTAAATCCTGATACTTGGAAGCTCCACAACTCAGATGGAGCTGGACATGTACCAGAATTTTTGTCCATTCCATTTCAAGTGTATTCATTAGCTTTAAGGAGAGAGATGGTGAAGTTTTTGTTGCATTTATTATTTTAGTCACAGAAAAGCTTTCGGGAACCTTCTGAAGACAAAGTCTCAAGCCAGTTATTTAAAAGTATACTTAGGTATAAGATGTGTTCATGCTGAGTGTCGTCATCTCGTGTGCTCACTTGTGGCAAATCTGACCAATCCTGTTACTCTTGAGGCTGGGAGACACTAGCATCCTGGGAGGCACTTAGGCTGCCAGCAGTCTCTGGGTCCTTGGGCACGACCGCAACATCAACAGTGTGCCTGCGGACCATGCGCCGGTTCCCAGGAGCCAACTGCTTCAGTCTGGGCCTCTCCTTGGGCAGGTCGTTGCTTCCTTCATCAGCTGTCTGCAGTCCACTCTGCTCTGGCAGGTGACTGTTTTTGCGTGACTCTTTGCCTCTCTGGCTAAAGAGAAGGTATGGTTCAGTTTATGTCTGCGCTATATGCTATAAACCACGATGTGCCAACAGCAGCCACCTTTGAGGGCTGCTGTGTCAGACCACATGCCCAGCACTCTGGGCATAATGCCAGCTCTAGCAGCCCATGACAGTGTGACATGTGCGTGTTACACATGCCACACACACAGTGCATTTCATGTTTTCATAACTCTTCAGCTCCTCACTCCTCCATTATTTCCTTCACCATAACATTTAGCAGCAATTAAAACTGCAGCGTTTTTGTTTGGTTTTGGTTTTTTGGCAGTGCTAGGGATGAAACTCAGGGCCTTGTTTATGTTAGGGAAGTGCTCCACTGCTGAGACACACCCAGCCCTGCAAGTGGGACACGGCTACAGTATAAGACTTCACTGATCTGCTTGAAAATACATCTCCAAGTAGGGAAAGGAAAATGAGAGCACAGTGGGAAGTACTGGGTAAACAGTGGTCTCTAAATAGGGTATCGGACTTTATCCAGACTGGAATGTGGCCATCTCCTTAATGCATTATTTAGTCAGTTATGAAAAGAAGCTCCATTCATAGTCAGGCTACTGTAGTCTCAGAAAAGCAACTTAGTGCCACTGAGAGAGAGCTTACTGGAACAAATACTATACCTAACATTTTAAATTAAATATATTTTCAGAGAAAGTGATTTCAATGAAAGTGACTAGTTTTCCTATCATATTTAATATCCAATGGCTTTGGTTGGAGACCTACTTCTTAGCAGGAAACTCCACTAATGAAAAAGACTACCAAGAAAAAGTCATGTACCATGGATTACATTTGAAAAAGGCAGGCTTTTTAAAAATAAGGTTATAAGCTAGAATTTACTAACTTGCCTCATACAAAGAAACTTATGTAAGATTAGGGACACTTCTATTTTTTGCTGTAATCTCCCTTGAAGTCCTTCCTCTAAAACCCAAAATAGACAGTATTAACCCAAAATAAGTATTTGGGATATTGGGTCGAAACACTCTGGTCACAAGGTGGCAGCACTGGGTGACATTTGTACTGCAGATTAAAAGCTGCATATACACAACTTCCATTCAAATAAACTGCAGGGTCAAATGCACAGAAATTGGACAGGGATATAGTTCAGCAGCACAGCATCTGCCTGGCAAGTGCAAGGTCCTGAGTTCAGTTCTGGTACAAAAAAAAAATCAGAAATCAACCTGAATTTTATACTCACTTAAACTGACCAACTGAGTGAACAAAGTAAAACTGTCTTGTAAAAGGCTCATCTGGTAGATCATACATTTTTGAGTTCCCTGTAAATGAAAGGATAAATGTTTGAAATCAAAATGGTTCAAACGTCCCATTTTCTTTAGTTTAACAAAATACAGAAAATTAAGCATCGAATTTGCTTAAAGAAACATTGGATACCTATCATGTGAACCCTTGCAAAACAAAACTGTAAATCCGTAATACACTAACACTCAGCTGATTATGGTACAGCAGCCTCAGGATCACAAAAGCGTGAGTGGGTTATGTGTGTCACTGCGTGCAAATGCATAATGTCACTGTAAAAGAGGAGAACAGGGACCCTTTCTTTAACTTTCAGGAAAAAAGACTTCAGTCCTCAGCTATTTGGCTGCTACTGTTCTAATTACCATCAACCTGTGGGTACCTGCTGGGGTGGGGTGATAGCCCAGCACTAAAACACTTGTCTAGCTTGAAAACCAGACAGGCAAACAAATTGTAAAGGTAGCATTACCCTGGATGTCCAGGAAACGTGCACAACATCTGGCTTTGGCACATGAGGCATGAGAGCATTTACTAGAGGTCTCTCTTCCTTGCCATTTGCTAAGTGAGGGCCTAAACCTTCAGACAAGCTGAGAGTATCTACCATATCTCCTCAGGAAATGTAACAATCAGCCAGAAAGTTTGTTTTAAAATTAGCTTTCCCTTGATCTGAAAAAATCAGAATGGGACACATTTTTGTGGTTCCTATATCCCTCCCTGTCACAATCACATTCACAATTAAAACCTTTAGCAACCCATGAATTTCCAAATCCCTGTGAAGAATTAAGGAATGTAAGTCCTTACATTTTTTCCTGATCTTAACAGTCACGTACTCCTTATGGTCTGTTTCAGCAACGTCATCTAATGAGGCAACA
Organism: Hydrochoerus hydrochaeris; assembly: GCA_004027455.1. NCBI lineage: Eukaryota > Metazoa > Chordata > Mammalia > Rodentia > Hydrochaeridae > Hydrochoerus > Hydrochoerus hydrochaeris. Next base: position 125,158 of record PVLA01004696.1, on the reverse strand, counting down.
CAGCTTGGCACTACTTCAAGTAACTCCATTATTTTTGAATTCTATAAGAGGGAAAATGTAACATGATTTTTTATTTTTCTTAGCAAATTATTACTTGTTTTCTATTTAAGTGTTAATATTGGTGTGGCTGGACCAAATTAAATTAAAAAAAAAAGCAACTACAAACAAAATTTTGAGGCAGTAAAGCCTAGTGGTAAAGCCTGTGTTTGCAGCCTGGCTGTGTCCTCTGTAGGGTACTCAGGGCTGCGGCTGTCACTGCTCCATGTGATTGGCCTGGCGATAATAGGATCACCACATAGTAAGTACTCAATAAAATAGTCATCACCTGAAAAAGTACTGAACTAAAGTGACCTGTTAAAGACAAGTCACTGAGAACTAAAAATCAAGAGCCTGTGGTTAAGCCGGATTTATGGTGACTTCATCCCAGTTGGATCATTTAGTAGCCTTACTAGCTGTCCATTCTGAGTGGAAAAGTAGATATTCATAGTGAAGATAAGAAAAGTGCTACCTTCTCCCAAGAGATGAGGGCGTTTCACCTTTGTCCATGACAGATACCTACCACACTGGAAAGAGGGGTAAACTGCAATCACACTTCTCGAAGAATTCGAAGAGTTTGAAACCCACGAATTCAACATGCTTTCTGCACTGAGCTACAGGGACCGGCAGAACCAGGATGGTGGTGGTGTAACTCGCTACTCCTTGACACTGGCTGTACAGTGAGAGTGTCACGTGAGGGCAACTATTGGGGTGCCCTTGGAAGACTACCCACAAAAGGATGGTTCCCGGCTCCCTGAGCTGCCACCCCTGACAGGTGACACAAGCAGGTGTCCGGCACACCAGTTCCAAAGGTCTCAGTGACTGTGGCTATTGGGAATCTTATTCCAACACTGTGAGCTGCAGGGGAGCTTGTGACCTCAGATCTCTGGCTGTCCCTGCTCACCTGTTCTGCGCAGTCTATAGCTGTGCACTGCCGCTTGTTGAGGACATGCACTGATGCTCCGTGAAGCAGAAGCAGCTCTACCACGAAGACATGCTTTCCTATCACAGCCTCGTGCAGGGCCGTGTTGCCCTTATTGTTAGAAGCATTGATGGAGGCCCCGTGCTAGAAAGAGAAACAGCACAGTCAAAAGGGATGGGACAGAATGCAAATGTGTAACCTAGGTGGCGTATGTGGATATTTATGGTAAAATTCTTTAAACTTTCCCACATCTCTGAAATTCTGAAAATCATAGTGGTAAAAGTAACACCAAGAAAAAAGATTAATGGGCAAAGATGTCCACTGTAGCATTGATCATTATAGCAGAAAAAAACCATTTAAATGTACAGTTCAGTAATAGTTCAGAAAGAATGGCATATGAGTATAATCTCCGCTACTGGTGAGGCTGAGGCAGGAGGATCACAAGGTCAAGTATAGTAGAGACAATTTAGCAAGACTGTCTTGGGGTATTTTTAAAAAGGTATGGGGGATGTAGCTCAGTGGTAGAATGTCCCTGGGTTCAATCCCCAGGATCACAAAAATATTTTTAAAACTACTGTGGTACATCCAGACTTACCTGACCATTAAAAATCCAGGCTGTAACAAACAGTTTTCTACATTAAATGGAAAAGTTTAGTAATCTAGACACACACATGTTTAAAAGTCCACCAAAATGAGTTGCTTTGAGCAGGAAGGTTATGGACAAGCCCAGTTTTCCCATTGCTTTAGATCCTGTTCTGCCATGGACAGTGTAACATCCAGCAAGAGTGGGCCGGAGTGGCAGAGAACCAAGGCCATTTGACTTGTACTGCAGGTAGCACCTCAGTTCAGCAAGTGGGAAATCAGGCCAGGCCCAGACTTTCAGAAAAACAGCTGAAGTCCTCAGTGCTGCAGCCCTGACACAGCATGGACACTGGGGTCCCCATCCGCCCACCTGGCAGAATCACGGGGCCGTGGGGAGAGGCCCTGACCTGTAACAGCAGTGCTGCAACTTCGTGATGGCCAGCAGAGCAGGCATAAATGAGGGGTGTGTTTCCACTTAAATCCTTCTTATTGGGTTTTGTATTAGAATCCAGTAGGTACTTCACCACCTAGGCCAGAGGATAGAAAATTTCAGCCTTAATTAAAATTTGCAAGAAGAAATCCTCTGTGAAACTCTGACTCTTCTTTAAGCTTACTGAGGCTTTTCAGACATGCTGACCCTCAGGAGAAAGGACAGCAGCAGAGAGGGAGGGACACTGGTTCTGAGGCAGTGTACTGGGCACAAGTGTTTCCACTTCATCTTTATCTCTTCCCTATGGAGAGTTGGGATCATAACTCCATTCTCACAGATTAGGGGGCTGGTGCCAGAAGCACTGTGCTAGGAGTTCAGGGGAGAGATGGACTCAAGTCTACAAACTTACAATGGAACTGAGAGGAAAATGAAAACACATTCACATAGGTAATTTCCACCCACACCACAGGATTCATCAGTCCCAACTTCTCTTGAACCCCTCCTATGGGGCCATGCCTTTAGGAAGTACTGAACTGTTTGGCACAGACATAAAGGTAGTCAGGTAACCCAACACCTGAGCACAGGAGACAACCTAGAATGACACCCCTGGGTCCCCAAGATGTAAATGGCAGTGGTGCAGGGCTGATTACCTGACAGAGGACCAGAGTTGCATGCTCTGCTGCAGAGTGGTCCCACCACACACGTCTCAAATCAGGAAGGAGTCATGCTGTGACCCTGAGCCCTGGCCCTCTCCACACCAGTCCCAACTGGTGCCTTCACCCAGGAGCAAGTACCTCGTATGCCACCTAAGAGACAGCTCATACCTGAAAGTGGCCCTTCTGGCAGGCCAGGTGGAGGGGCACGGCTTGGTTTGTGTTCCTGGCACTTGGGTTGGCACCGTGTTTCAACAGGAGGGGGATGAGGTCCGCCCAACCATGCAGAGCAGCAACGTGCAGTGGGGAGGAGCCATCCTGGTTGGTCACATTCACCCCAAGCCCACTAGCAGGAATCTTGGCCAGCTTCTAGTACATTCGAAAGTTGAAACGAAAATCTCATTAATGTCCAACAAGTCAAGCTGAAGGAATATAAGCCATCTGTCCTCCATCCTCCCTTCTATGCAGTATGTGGAATCACAGCGGGATCTGGAGTCACATGTTTCTAAGTGAATCCCTGTTACTTTAGAAAGGTGTGCTACACCAAAAGATTAACTTCTAGTTTTAGTAAAGCAAGCCCGCTAAAAAGATGCCCTGTTACACCAGGCACTTCAAAAAGGAAAGTCTGTGTCGATGCTGGGGCACCTGAATGTCCACACAGGAATGTGGCACATCAGCCCTTGCTCATTTCAAACAAGTCAAAAGTCATCGCAGATAGATGAGTAAAAGCTACACTGCAAAGTGTGTTTATTTATTTATTTAGATAGAAAGTATCACTACGTAATTTAGGCTAGTCTTGATTCAGTATGTAGCCCAAGCGGGCCTCAAACTTGCAGTGATCCCCCTGCCTCAGCATCCTGCATGCTAGGATAACAGGTAGGTGCCAGCATGCCCAGCTGTAAACTATGAAACTTCTTAGCCAGGCACAGTGGTGCATATCAATAATCTCAGCACTTAGGCTGAGGTAGGAGGATCACAAGTTCGAGGTCAACCTGAACTGCATTGCAAGTTCAAGTCCAATCCAGACTACATATTGAGACCTCATGTCAAAAAAAAAAAAAAAAAAAAGAAAATCTTAACTAGGGTAAAGATTCCTTAGATGCAAAAACTAAAAGTTTGATAAACTGGACTTAAAAACTTTAAATGTTTGTTCTTTGAAAGACATGATTAAGAAGATTAAAAGAGCAAGTTGCAGAATGGGAAAAAATATCTAACTACTTGAACCAACCAGAATTTAATGTAAAAAAAAAATTTTGAAGAAGTCAGTGCATCTTAAAAGATAAAAGATCTGAAGAGACCTTTTCACACAAAACATGTAAATGAATGCTCAGTCTTTAAGAACCTAAAAAGAGTTTCTCAGGAAAATGCAAACCAGGGTCAAGAATGACAGCACGGAGGGGTTGAGAGGCAGAGCAGTGGTCTGCAGGGACAAGGAGGCGGGAAGTAGTCTGCGTGATGGGGCATGAGGTGTGGGGGTCACAAGGCTGTGCACACCTCTGTCAGAGCTCATGGAACTGTTCACTACTTATCCTCTCCTTCACTTTTATCATGAGACCCCTTATCATGCCCAGTGGCTTCTCAGTCAGCAACGCTGGAAAGGATGACAGGCAAGGAAAAGGGCAAACACTGCTCACAGACCCCTCGCTGACTAACAAACGTTAAACCATACGTTCAGTTAACAGCTGAATTTTACTGTAAGTAAATCATACCTCAGAAATGGAGAGCAAATGAAGAAAACGCACACACGCAATATGAAATACCCCCTCGTATTTCTAAAAAGGATGTAAGTGGAAATGCATCCCTTGTTTCCACCTGCTTCTGGCCACCATGAGCCATCAGCCATGCAAACTAACACTGGTACAGTCACCACAATGGCTCCCAATAAAAAGTCCAAACACTAAGTGATGAACCACATGTACAGCAACTAGAACTCTCACACTCTGCTAGTGGGGGTGGAAAACACAACAACCGCTTTGGAAAATTAGTGATTTCTTTTAGGGATGTTCACAGTCTCTGCAAATATTTCAAAATCTAAAAAACCGAGACACTTCTGGCCCCAAGCAGAAGTGATACTCAGCTTGCACTTTATGACTCTGATTCTACATAAAATTCTAGAAAATTCAAACTAAGTCTCCAGAGATAGGTGCCTGCGGCAGGGAAATAGGGAGAAAGGACTGACTGCAAGGCAGCAGGCAGGAACCTGGGAGGGCCACACTCCCCACCCGCACTGTGTGACTGCCTGCACATTTCCAGCAGCTCACTGCGTGTGAATTTACATGCATGCACTCTACAAGAAAGAGTTTCTGTTACTTGTGGTCTTCTGGGCAGGTCTCATCATGTTACCCAGGTTGACTTCAGACTTAATCCTCCTGCTTCAGCCTCTCAAATGCTGGCATCAGGTCTATGAAGCACCACACTATCTTCAATGAAGAATTTTTTTTGTAAAATGAATTCTAAACACACCACTGGACTAAAAGAAGATGGTGATCAGGGTGGGGATTTTAACATTGCTTCAGACATGAAGCAATTTAGTGTCATGTCTTTGAGAAATTATAAAATGGAAAAGGATTGGAAGGTTTTAAAAGAGCAGGAGTGTAAGACTTTATCCAATCAATTCTACCAATATTTTACTGTAGAATTCCATTTCTTGCTACAACCTGTGAACTGGGAGGTGGAGAAGCACAGCGAGAACAGAAGCAAGGACAGTCAGCGCTGCGGGGGCTGCAGGCAGGCGCCAACTCCATGTCTTCGGGCTCCTTAGGGGCAGCACCTGCCTTCCAGTTCCTGTTTGTCACAGCAGCCGCCTGGGGAAATGGGTCTGGGGACGCACACACCCAGCAACATGGGGACAGATGGAAAGCTGCACACCTCAGTGGCCAGCTTAGCCTCAAATGAAAGCTGTAGGTGAACAAAACCTGTCGTTTTCAGCACTCTTAGGTTAGGGTAACCCCACAGTGCTGTACCATTCTCTCAGAGCATAAAGGACAGCACCACTCTGGTTTGTGAAGGCAAATTAGTTTTCTTAGAAGGGGATGTACACACCTTTAGTTAGCTGCCACACGAGTACATACAGTGTACATGACACCACTCGCAACTGCTCAAAAACAAACAGCTAACAAGAGGCATGGTATGTGCACTATAAATCACAAAAGGTTGAAAGAAATCCAAGGCCAAAGTACTTGGAGAGGTGGCCATGTTCGCAGACGACTCCACATCACAGAGACGTTATTTTTTCCCCAATCAATCTATAGATTTAATGTAATTCCTATCAAAATCCCAGAGACCTTTTTTTTTTTTTTTTTTGTAAGCATATGTAAGCTTATAAAATGTAGTTGGAAAAGCTCAGGCCCTAGAAGAGCTACCACAGTCCCAGCAGAGACGAACAGATTAGGAGGACTTGCTCCACCCAGTATGAAGACTTACTACAGAGCCTCAGCAATGGAGACTGTGTTAGGGGTGAGGGACACAGATCAACAGAACACAGCAAAGAACCCAGAGACAGATGCGCACCACTGAGGTGCTAAAGCTGCTCTGCAGAGGTGTTGGAACAAGTGGACATCCATAGGCAAATAAAAACCTTCAGCACAATCTCACACTTTGTCTAAAATGAACTCAAGGCCCCACACAGTGGTGCACACCTGTATTCCCAGCACTCAGCACTGAGGAGCTGGCGGGACAGGCACATGCCAATCTGGTTTCCAGGGGTCAAGCCAAATGGGACAGGAGGGGGACAGGGAGAGGGTTAGGTGCAGTTAGAAAAGGACACGAGTGATTCTTCTGTTGAGAAAACTCTTCTCCAGTGTTACTGTGGACATGGAAACCTGTAGGTGTCCAAAGGTATGACAGAACTGCATAGAATTAAGCACATACATGTGCACAAGTAAAACTGAGAAAGGCTCGACTAAGATTAGTGCATTACATTAGCCTTCTAGTTGGGATTTTCTTGCTATAGTTTTGCAAGATACCCTGGGGGAAACTGAGTTAAAGGTCCAAAGGATCTCTCTGTACTGGCACAGGGATGCCCAGGAAAGGTGAACCAAGCAACCGAGCAAAGGGAACTCCAGCACAGGGACAGACACCCTCAGGCGCATCCGCTCATAAATTCCTGCCTCACTACTGGGCCCCAGAGCGCAGCTGAGACCTAAGTAGTGGGCCTATGCTGGGCACACAGCTGCCATCACAGAACGCAGGCACCCCAAGCCTTACATCCTGCCCTGGTGCTCGGTTCTTCCCACCCTCACTAGTTAGTCCCCAGCACATCTCAACAGACACTCATAACTCCTTAATAATTACCTGGCTGAGGAACAGAGAACTTTTCTAGGGGTAGAAAGAAGAATTTGCCTTCCCACCCCTAACAACAGAGGCAGAGCCAAACCTTTTGAGCTGGAGCGCATTTGGGACACTGGCATAGCGGGTGACAGAATTCAAGATCCACCGTACTGACAGCATCTTCCGCTTCGTCCAGGTCCTCCTCTGTCCACTCCAAAAGGTACCGCACCTAGTATTGGAGAGGAAGGAGACAGGAGCTGAAAGTTACCCTCAGCGCCTTTACAGGCTACAGTACCATCCACACACGCTGACCTGCTCCCACGTAGGGGCCTGCACTTCCTTCCTCAGCCACCAGAGCAGTTTATAAATGGCTCCTGCGCCCCACCACATACTCACCTGTGCGTGGACCTTTCTAATTTCCACAAATAAAACTTAACTCCAAGTCACACACGGTGGTGCACACCCATAGAGGATGGAGAGGGATTTACCCATCATGTTTGCAGCTCCTGTTGGTCTCTCCTCTGTCTTACAAAGGGGTGTGCTGGTGCCGCCTCAAGGGCAGACATTCAGACCAGCCCTGGCGCCTGCAGTCTGTCCTCTTACATTCCCTAGTTGTCTGCATCCCACGGCCCAGAAGCAGCTCCAGAGCCTGCCCTCCTTACCTGGGCAGGCCACCAGCCCAGCACACAACCAATGGGCAGTGAAACCCACTCACAAGTGTCTGGACTCCACACCAATGTGTTCTGCTATTATCACACTAGACCCCTAAATAGGGCAAATTTATGTTCCAGAAAGACTGGTTTCTAGGATGGTAGATGCCTAGATAATAAGTGTATTAATGCATTAGAGGCCTGGTTCTAAGTGCTGAAAGCCAGCACATTCCTGTGAGGAGGCACAGTTTGTTTCAGGAGGACCCCTACTGGTGCCACCCCTCCACATTCTAGGTCCCTTCCATGTCCCTGATAATGAACACTCCCCAAGGGACACACCACAGGCCTCTATGCAGGCATCTACCAGTCTAGGTGACAATGCCGTTCCTCTTAGAGAGAGGAAGGGAGAATAATCAGGGAAGGAGCCTGCTGGGCAGGTGACCTAGGCAGATAGGCAGAGGCTTGGACAGCAATCAAATGTGAGGTCAGTCTGAGGATGTCTCAGGTCCCTGGGCAGCTGTCTTGTCCATTACCTGCTGCCTCACAGAGCAAATGCACCAAGACAAGGGAGTCACCAGTGCTTCTCCCCTTGGGCTGTGCCCAGCTCACACCCTGGCACTCTCCTTTGATTCCACAAAGGATGCTGGGTGATCCTGGGTTGGTCTCAGCTTTGGTCAGATGCTGACACTCATGTGCCCCAGAGGCTCTATGTGTCACTCTCAGACCCACAGGGGGCTCTGGGCAAAGACCAGAACACCAATAACTATGTTTAGATCCTGCATCCAAGAGGTGTGAAGAATCAGACTCCAGCAATTTCTGCCCACCACCTCAGGCTACTCAATGAAAAGCAGTCTTCAAACAGATAGCGCTGTTTGGCTCTCACAAAGGATGATTTACTCAGAGCTTTAAATGGGTAAGCACCTCATTTACTACCCCATTAAAAGTGGCAGACAGAGGCTGGCCATGGCAGTTCAGGTCTATGATCTTAGCATTTTTCTAAGTTAAAGCAGAAAAATCACAAATTCCAGCCCAGCCTGAGCAACTTAATGAGACACTGTCTCAAATGAAAAAGGACTGGGGATGCAGCTCAGTGTGAAGGCCCTGGGTTCCATCCTCAGTACCACACACGCAGCATACTTCCTCGGCAAGCCAAGGGAAAACCAGGGGAAACTGCCCTTAGGAATCTCCCACAGCCTATCGCTGCTGTCCCCAATCTCATCAGATATTACCTGTCCTTTGGTAGTGATGGTAGGACAGATGTCTTCCTGCAAGTCAACATTAGCTGCCAACCCAGAGCAGCCACTACCTGGCTTGTGACTGTCAGAGCCCCAGGCCTCAGACCACAGCCCCAGCCCAAGAGTCAGAGCCGCCTCCCACTGCAGCCCCATCCAGGCTCTGGGCTGGGCATGGATCTCTGTCATCTCCTCCCCTCCCTGAGACCCTGCACTCTCTAGGCCACCGGGCATGGTATGGTCTTCCCAACATCTCACCATCCCTGGAGCAGGCATATCTTCATTCTGTGCCTCCTTACTCATCTAGAAAATCCAACACTGCTGCTACCAGCTACACGATGCATGCACCACCTCATCTGATGCAAACCGAGCAAAGAACCCAGAACTCAAGACTAGAGATGGGAACACAGGTGTAGCTGCTTTGGACCAAGCTCTAGCTTCTTAAAGTACTTGTCAAAAGACTCACCATCTCCAGGTCTCCATCAGCAACTGCTCTTAAAAGTTTTTCTACCTTAATAAAAGGAAAAGAAGAGTGTTAGAAAAATGATCTTAATAATAAAGTAACAAGAAATAATATAAACATTCTGAAAACAAAGTAGCCTTTGTCTGTCTCTTGATGTGTTTAATGGCTTATTTAATACCTTTCAAACATCTCCCTAAAATTGCTCCAAAAGAGCATCCTAAGAAAAATCTATTGTCATTTAAGGCACATAAAAAATAACTATTAGCTACACATGACAGCATATACCTGTAGTTTCAGCACTCAAGAGGCTGATGCAGGAGGAGCTCATGTTTGAGGCCAGCCTGGACTTCACAGTGAGACTTATCTCAAAATAGGAACAAACCAAACAAAACCATCAAAGCTTGTAGAAAGGTAAGATGATGGTGACTGTGGTACATACTGCTTTTTAAGAAGCCAGGCACCCTATGACTCAGAACTACAATACTCTGCTCTCATTAACTACCAGCTAAGGGCACAGGAGGGTGGCTACCTTGGCTCAAGAAAGCTTTCAGGCTTCTATTAGCCTGTGGACCATGTCTCTTGGCTTTCTTTGTGGTTGCTCAAGGCTAAGCTTGTTGGGCCTCCAAGAACAGGTCATGGCTTGGGTCTTGGGGACACTAGAGTCGAGTCATTCCTTACCTAAAGTCACTAAGCAGTCAGGGGTGGCTTGTATCAGATCATTACTCAGGGTGCTTATGGGTTCAGGATGGAGAACAGAGGGCTTTGCAAAAGGTCTGAAATCAGTGGACTGGAAGGCAGCTTTGCTTGTATTTTTCTTAGCATATACTCTCTCTGCCTCTTTTTCTCCTCTCATATACACAGTTCAGCAAGCTGCTGAGGGAGGCCCTGAGAGGGCCCAGAAGTGAAAAGCGACATGAGGTGTAGATGGGCCATCACCAAGGTACTGATCTTGGCCTCTGCAGAAGTGGCCTTTCCAGGAACAGGTCAGCAGACTGACTGACGGGCAACTTTCATCAGGTTATAGCTTTTTGTTTTTTCAGTACTAGGGATTGAAACAGGGCCTCAGCCCTGAGATACATTGTTGGTGACCCCCACCATTGTCCCCATCCCATGTACTTTTTTTTTTACATGATCTCACTAAGACTTTAAATGGCCCAAGCTGTACTCAAACTTGCAATCCCCCTGCCTCAGCCTTTCAGACTGCCATGATTACAGGCCTGCACCACCATGCCCAGTTCAGGCTATGGCACTTCAACTGGCCACCATAACCCGAGAGCCACCAGGTCCACTTCACCATTCTCCCATCAGGAAGGCTCACCTCTCTGTAGTCCTTCTTGGGCTCCTCTTGTTTAGAGCTTGCTGATATGGAGGAGAAGCTGGAGGTGGAGGAGCCCTGGCTAATGGAATCCACAGAGTGTTGAGGGGACAGTGCAGGGACCTGTAGGAAGTATGCCCAGGAGAGAGAAGGGTCATGGGCATGCAGACACATGAGGGCCACAGATGGGCAGATGGGCCTGGAGCTCTAACCTCCCCAGCTAGTGCAGCCCACCAACTCACCTCAGAAGGCTTTGGCCTCTTTTCAGAGGACAGATGATGGGCTTCCATTATAGACAGGATCTAGGAGGACAGCAGTGAATGAGATGACTGGTAACAAAGCATCATCACCAGCAGTCCCTCTGCCCACCTGTCCCAACAGAATGCCAACACAGCAAGAATCTGTGGCCCAGCCACACCCTGGGACGGATGACAAACCAAGTCCTGGTACAGCGGGAATGCAGTCAGTATCACGCCACACAGTCAGGGCTTCCTGCCCTTGTATCGCATTCCTGTTCAAAGTTCCCTGACTGGCCCCCGCCTGCTGTCTGCAGCATCCAGTGTGACTTTCTTATTGGGACCTGCTGGCTTCAAGCGGGGAAAGTCCAAAGTCAGCAAGAAGACAGCCTGTTCTTTACTCTGCAGCTCTCCCTGCAAACAAGCCTCTACGCAACCACAGTGACAAAGGAGTCTGCTACTGTGGCATCTCAATGTCGGCCCAGGGTAGTACGGTCCAGTCTTCTCAGCTGCTGCAACCGGGACCTTACGCACGTTCAAGGCAGCACAGCTGGGGACCCTGGAGCCAGGAGCAAGGGTGCAACCCTTCCAAACCAGTGCTACTGTGGACCTAATGCTAAACATTCTTAATCACACAGAGAAACAGCAGCAGTAAATAATGGAGGGGGCTTGCTGGTGATGGCAAAGTTTCCAGCACAGACTGTGGGCTTGGCTTCGCAGGGCTGTGCCTGACTCCAGATACATCAAGTTGTCTATCTGGAATATGCACAGCTTTTTCTATGTCAACTCAATAAAGTGGTTTAAAAATAGATGAAAACTGTGCTACTCCTGGAATAAGATGTGAATAAGATAAAGGAACTCCCTGAATTGGAAATGATCAGAGCAAGCCAGTAAAACATCAAAAGGCCGAAAATTGGACCCATGTGCAAGGGGAAAATTGGAGCCTCGTTCTAAAACAGAGTCACTTATATGGGCCACAGATACCTAGGGGAAGCAGTGGCAATGGCTTCCACTGGCAAATCACCAACCTATTTCTCCCAGGGTGCTCCTTCCACCAGGGTGGCACTGGGGTGTCAGACATAAGGAACTAGTCCCCATAAGCTGCCTTCTTCCCCACCCACTAATGAGCAATGGGCATTTTCATACAAGTTACCAAAACATGTTGGTAGAAATCACTATCAGAAAAAGGTGTGCAAGCTCACTATAAATCACTGATGGAAGAAACTATTTCCACTACTGTTCAATGCTAGCCAAATGAAAATAAAGCTTCTAGCAAGACCTGGTGGCACATGTCTGAAGTCTTAGCACTTGGGAGGCTGAGGCAGGAGGATCACTGCAAGTTCAAGACTAGCATGGGCTACATAGTGAATTCAAGGCCAGCCTGAACTACATAGTGAGATCCTATCTAAAAGAAAGAAAAGAAAAAGAAAGAAAGAAAGAAAGAAAGAAAGAAAGAAAGAAAGAAAGAAAGAAAGAAAGAAAACAAAGCTTCTAGAAGCTGAAGCAGTGATGGCAAACAGACTAGGGCATGTCCTGCTTTTATTTCCCTTCCCTTGCCTCTGCTCCTCTCACCCTGGGTACCACTGTCACCCAGTCCACTGCTGGGAAGAAGTCCACAGCACTGAGGCCAGGCCAGCTCAGTCCAGACCAGCTCTTAGCACGACACTGAGAAAAACCGCTAGTAAAATTGAAAATAATCTAAATAAGTAAAACCCATTAACAACAATGTCCCAAATGTAGCAGAGAAGGTACAGGCCAAGTCACACCTTTAGGCACATTTGCACAGTGAAGCCAATCTCTGGACACTGATTGTTCACAGTTTCATGCTGCACAGAGATGAAAAGAGCTACCTTTGGGTTCAATGCACACTTGAGCGCCGTCTCTTTCAGCCTGTTCTGGATCTCTGTGGGTGCCCCGTTCTGCAGCAGTGTCTCTATGATGCCTTGGTAACCCCAGCGCGCGGCTATGTGAAGAGGCGTGTCTCCTTTGTCGTTGCCGATGTCTAGTCTGCAGGACTGCACGTCATAGTAGACCAAAGCCTTCACACACTGCAAGGAAATGGGAAGGTGGCACTTCTTTAGTAACACACCAAGCTTCAGGCAGCATCCATGTCCCCACAGCAGTCCATGTCCCACTTCAGCAGAGGCCCTGCGCACCAAGGCAAAGCACAGCAGCAGGATCCGTGTCATCTGGGCAGGATACCATGCTGTTTTCAACTGCCAATCAGTGAGAAATGGCTGCCTGAAACTGTGAGGTCTCCATGTAGAGACCCAAGTCACCATGGCAGGCCCAAGACTGCTCTCCTTTAAGGCCTGCTCACAAGACTGTCCCTGAGCCTGCAGTGTTCCTTGGGTCCTAGATGCAGGGAGGGATCCATGCTTCCTGAACTCATAAGATAGTTCAAATGGCCTGCACTATTTTGTACAACAGAGCAGTTTAGGCTGAACATACTGCTTTCTCCCCAGAGCACAGAATTCTGGGCTAGAGGATGCTCAGAGGACCAGGCTTCAATAAAAGTCTTAGACACCAAGTCCCTGACAAGCTTCCCTAGTAGATGACACTCTGTGTGTGTTGTCACAGCTCACTGCTGCAGGAATAAAGCACATCTTGTGTGACTCCACAGAGAGAGGGCTGTTTGAAGCTCTGCTCTGGTTCCTCCAGATTTCATTCCTGCACCATTTCCCTTGGAGGGTTTTGCTATGTCCTTTCGCCATAATAAACACAGCTGTAACTCTCACAACTCTATTGTGAGTGTTCCTTGCAGTCGCTGAACCTGTATGTGGGCTTGAAGACCCTTGACCCAGTATACATGGATCATTGTGCTACCCAGGTGAGATCTATGCTAACTGACCCGGGGGGTTTTGATGACATGGTATTAAGGTGGAAAAACATGTTGTATAAAAATGCACAGGGTATGATCTCATTTTTGTACATTAACCCCAAACCCTGACTGAACTTTACACATGCATCTATCTATTTTTATATAATTTGGGGAGAAAAAAAGTGGGGGAGGAGAGTAAATAACACAAGCATAGTAAAATGGTAAGCAGAAATGGAAACTATAAAATTCCTAGATGTTACTTATAAAATGGAAAATTTGAATATGCACCAAGTTAAGAAGCAGATGGTAGTGGAAATGAGGGAAAATGATTTAATTTTAGGATAATGGGCAATTAAGTTTTAGTTTCTGTTACCTCAATAAAACATCTGTAATACATTAAATTTTTGTAATTAAAAATATTACACACTCCATGTTCCAATCATTATTAACACAAAATACAACATTAAACTAGCTAGAAGTTCACATTTCTCCAGGAGTGACGAAGAGTGAAAACGGCCACTCCCAGAACGGCAGGTGCCACTTACATCTTCGTGCCCATAGGTGCAGGCCAGGTGCAGTGGGGTGTTGCCATTGTTATCCTGCACCTCAGCACTGGCCTTGTAGTGCAGCAGCAGCAGCTGGCAGGGGAGAGAAGACAACAGGTGAGCCCGGCAGGACACCAGGAAAAGTGTTCTTATGTCAGTCTCATGGGTGGAGGTCATTGGTTCCCGTCTTAAATTCTATTTCTTTGAATGGATTGGGCATTCTTAATCCAAAATCCCAAAGCAGGATGCTCCACACTCTGAAACTTTTTTTGCAAGGAGGAGTGGTGCTGGGGCGATAGAACCCAGGGCCTTGTGCATGCTCAGCAAGTGCTCTACCACTGAGCTACAGCCCCAGTTCCCAAATTCTGAGATTTCTGAGTGCCAACACACTGGCACAAATGGAAAATTCCATGCCTGACTGTGCATGGTGGATAGAAGTCAAAATACAGAAGCACTTAAAATGCTGTACGAGATTGCCTTCTGGTAGGTATATAAGGTATTTAAGAGACATAAATGAAGCCTGGAGTGCTGCCACACGCCTGTAATCGCAGTACTCTGGGAGGTTTGAGACCAGCTGGGCATCCTCGTAACTTAGACTGTGTCTCAAAATAAAATATAAAAAAAGGCTGGTGATGTAGCTCAGTGTAAGTGCCCTGGGTTCAAACCCCAGGACTACAAGCAAACAAGCAAACAAACAAATATAAATGAGGGAGGAGCAGCAGGGAAAAAGGGGGCTCAAAATGGCCAAGATACATTCTATATGTAGCAATTCCCTAGAACAAACCTAAGTATCACATATTGTGAACATATGCAAATACAAACAATGTTTTAAAGAGAAACATAAGTGAATCTTGTGTTTGTACTTGGGTTCCAGTCCCCAAAATATCTCATTATGATGTATGTGCCAATATTCCCAAACCTAAAATAAAACTTAAACCCAACACTCTTCCAAGCATTAAACTGTTTAAAACCATGCCACTGCCCTAACCCAGTCAAAAAGTTTAGAGATTAAAGAAAAACACCTCTGGTCCCACCCTCTCTTCCCTTGGATGGTCAGACCCAGGCGGATGGACCCAGGCGGATGCCTCCAACTCTCACCTCCACGGTGCTGCCTGTGAGGCCAGAGGAGGTACAGCAGCGAACCCACTGCGCAGGGTGAGCCCCCCAGCTCCCAGCCCCTGAGGCCCCCACTCACCGTCACACTCTGGTATCCCCTCTGACACGCCAGGTGGAGCGGAGTGGAGCCGTGATAGTCTGTGGCATTCACCATGGCACCCTTGGATACCAGGAAGTCGATAAGGGAGGCCTGCCCTGCAGAGTGAAGAAGGAAGGAGAAGAGCTGCCCACACCTGATGTGAAGCCACAGAGCATCTCTCCCCCATCTTATGCCCTGGCAGCAGACATGCCAAGATGTCTGTTTTCTGCTGGGGAGGAGCCAGAACAAATGTCAAGTCAGGCTCTGCAGACTCAGAAAACACTTAAGGCAGGACCCAGCCTATGTCCACCTCTCAACGATCAAAGTTAATGGGAAAGAGCCTTTGACAGCCATGGAACATGCCATGGTTCATCAATTGATAGGGTGGAATACTATGCAGCCATTAAAATATCAACAAGGAGAAATGCTCTGATACATTGCCAAATGAAAAACAGCACAGTCCAGAGCAATATGAGCCTTGCAACATAGATTTTATGCATACATACACAAAAGGATGCACAAATTCCAAAGGTTCAGAACTTAAAATTATCTCAGAGCTCAGAGGACGGCCAATGACACTGGAGGAGTTTGGGTTTTCTACTATGAATGTGCACTGTAAAAATATTGTTAAACCACACATGATGGAACGTGCCTGTGATCCCAGCAGTCAAGAGTCTGAGGCCAGTATGGGCTATTCAGTGTGTTCAAGACCTGTCTGATGAGACCCTGCCTAAAAACAATAAAAAAAACACACAAAATATACCCTCATTTTTAGGAGAGTGGGAGATGGGAGCTCATTATTTTGCCTAGGTTGGCTTTGAACTTATGACCCTCCTCCTCAGCCTCCTGAGTCACTGGGATAGAGGCACAGTACCACACTTCTTTTATTTTTTAAAGGCAGAGTTAGAAGAACCCCAAATTGATCATTCTGAGACTGTTGTCACAGCTGGGATTCCAGCCCCTCCTCCTTGGCTTCCCAGCCCCAGGGCCATGTCAGGCAGTCTCTGCAGGGTGAGAACCACATGGACATGCTCTGATAGTCCAAGAAGCCCCATGATGGCTATCAGGGCCCATGGGACATTCCTACTCTTCCCTTGCCAGCCCTGGGGGTGCACCATGCAGCACCCTGCACTACCCCATCAGCCAGGCCTGCACTGGGCCACCTTGCTCGGCACCATCCCTTTGCCACAGGAGCCAGACCAAGGCCACGTACCACAGAGAGCAGCCACATGCAGAGGCGTATGCCCCCTGTCATCTCTAGAGAACGGAGTGACAATGGACGGATCATTCAACCTCCTAGGATGGAGAAGACACAGAAAAGCACATCACTTGGAATGGAATGGTAAAGCCTCTCTCTGACCAGGCCATCATGCCGGCCCCCTAGAACCAGAAGACAGATCACTGGATATCTCTTGGGAGCTGTCCCAGGGACTATGCAGCCCCCAATCAGACTCCTGCAGGAGAGGAACTGAGCCCTTAGCTCCTGTGTCCCTCCCCCTACAGCCCATTAGGTCTCAGCACCTGGCAAAATACACCGTGGAGACCAAAAATGGTAGTGGAAAAAACTGACATTTCCCCAACAGAAAGCACCCTTTGAAGGTGAGGCAGAGGCAGCTCCGACGCCAGCCCAGTGGCATGCAGATATTTTGACAATCTCTATTCCGCCTGCAGGGTTCTCCCAAGGAGCAAATGTCAGAGATGGCAGCAGAGGCAGCTGAGGTGCAGTGAGAATAAGGCTCCCCTCATAAGTGCATGGGAAACAAGGGGAAAGTTCCACAGGACCCTCATCTTCTCCCCACGACACAGCTCCCTCTTACCCAGAGACCAGTTTCTCACAGCTGTCACAGAAGCACAGTGGGTGGCACATCTTTTGGACGGCATCTTTGTCGTGGTCTTCTTGGCTCAGAAGTCTTTCTACTTCCTTCTGGTTACCTGATGCGATGTGCTATAAGGCAAGACCCCAAACTCTACCAATGTTAGGGGATCATTTGTTGCTGGAAGTGTGAATATTTTGAAAACCTTGATTTGCTCTCTGGGATTTCTTTCAAGATTACCTGGGCAGATGGGGAGACTGGGTAGGGGTGGAACTGAAATAAGACTGGGTGATGGCTACATGGCAACTTTTTTGTTCTACTACTCCCTTTATTTCTATAAATTTAGAAATTCTCCATAATTAAAAAACGATTATAAAATTCCCAAAGCAATCCGAAGGGGCACACACTAGATCTCTGAACCTTGGTGTGTTTTTTAATTCCTATGAAAAGACTCAGTCTTGTTCCTCTTCTGTTTGAATATGGCCTCAGTTTAGGGGAAAGAGAACAAGTACAATGAGCAAGAGGTCTCACTGACACACCAACCAAGGGCTCAGGCCTTCACTGCTGGATGCTTTCTCTGGGAGCATCAGCGGGCTCCCCAAGAAGGCCCTGTCTCTCCTAGCCCTCCACAATCTGAGCAGGGAGCTGCCTCCATGTGCCAATTATCAAACCACCAAGGAATCAGATGCTGCACCCAGCCCAGGGCATGAGCACATGTGCATATGTGAGAGCAGCTCCCACAGCCAAGAGAGGTAGTAACTCTACTGCAGCTGCCAGGGGAGGCACTGCTGAGCAGACCTGGACCAAGGTGGAAGACCCAGGCATCTCTGTCTACAAAGACATCTCAGTATCTTACCTTAAATAGGCAGTCAATGGGAGTTGAGGTCATCTGAGACAGTAAGCTCATCCGCTGCTTAAGGAACAGTCTGTCATCAAAGCCCTCCGACTCCTGCAGGCAAAAGCAAACAATCTGTCTTATCCCATGGACCCTGCCACATGGAAGGCCCCGCTGTAATTCCTACCATTTATCAAGGAACAGGATCAGGGCCCCTTTTCCCACACCTGAATCTGCTCACTGAGGCAGAGAGCAAGCTCAACTGGATGTGGAGACTCTGACCATGGCTGCCTGAGTGGGACTGGGAAGGCACTGGCTACATGGTGTGGAATGTGCCATCTCTTCTGTGGAATGTCACACATACACCACCAGATGGAAGGCTGAATTGTCCTGGCCTTCTCTCCTCTTACCCATCTCCTGCCATGTTAACCAGAGGTCTAGACAGGAAGGCATCAGACAGGCTGGTCTCCACTACTCCCATGTGCAAGGCAACAGAAGGGGTTGTATATATGAAGAGACACCATACTCATGGGACCAAGGTCCAGAAAGACACTAGAGAAGGATTCCTGACACAGACAGATCCTCTCATCTCCAGCCACTTTTCAGGTTTCAAGGACCTGCCCCAGTTAATAAATCCAGATCCACATACTGCAGGTAATGTTCACTTGGATATATAAATACAGAAATTTGTCCCTCCTTTATGAAATTATTTCTAGCAAGATAATTCAGTGGATGGTGAGATGTGGGGAAGACCAAACCATGCCCAATGGCCTAGAAAGTGCAGGGTCACACAGGGGGAGGAGGAGCTGACAGAAATCAAGGCTCAGCCCAGAACCCGGAGTGGAGTGGGGCTGCAGTGGGAGGCAGCTCTGACTCTTGGGCTGGGACTGTGAACTGAGGCCTGGGGCTCTGACAGTCACAAGCAGGGTCCCTCTTACCAACCCCCAAGGAAGGTTATCCTGACAGACAAACACCAGCACCTTTAGAATGAGGCATTTCAGCCCCCAGCTGCTAGGTGCTATTTAAAGCTCACACAATCTACTTTGCACAGTGACTGATAGCTGAGCAGCTTAGGGCCGGAGAAACATCAAAGGCATGGAGCTCAGGTCAATCCTGGCCTCCTTCCTCAACTCAAGGTAGCTGTCTGAAGGGCAGTGATGAAGAAAGTAGGTCTTCCAGGACTGAAAGCTTTACAGGGAGTGATCAGTCAGAAGGGAGTGAACAATACATCAGCAGAGACTTATTTGGGGAACAGATAAATAATATTTATTAGAAACTCAAGACAGTGAGGAAAAGTGGAAGTATGCAGAACTGGAGCAGGCACTGAGGATGGTAGTACAAACCTGTAATCCCAGAACTTGGGAGGCTGAGGCAGGAGGATCATGAGACTGATGCCAGCCTGGACTACACAGTAAATTCAAGACTAGCCTGGACTACACAGCAAGCCCCTTTCTCAAAAGAAAGGAGGGAAAAGAAGAGGAAGGGAGGGAGGAAGGAAAGAAAAAAAGAAAAAGAAATAAATACAGAGAAAGAGAGAAAAAGCAAGCAAGCAAGAAAATTGAACAAGGAATAGTACAAATTGTTTCAAGGTTTTTCCCTTGGTTTTCTGATGAATAAAGGTAAAATTGGAGCCATTTCGGCAATATTTATTTGCAGAAAACTAAAGTGTTCATTTGTGAACGTGTGTGGTCGGGCCCAGCATGGTGGGGCATACCAACAATCCCAGCACTCAGGAAACTGAGGCAGGAAGATCGTGAACTCAAGACCAGCCTGGATACCTAGGAACACAGCAAGATCCAGTCTCACAGAAAAAGAGAATGTTTGTGGTCATCTCAAGTATGGTTATATCTTTGGAAGAAAACTTCTGTGAAACCATATTATATGAAGAGTTGAAAGTATCACCTTATTTAATTTACTATTTAGCCCTTGCTATTTTTCAGAAACCTTGCTTGCTGTGGGGAGGTACATGGGAGCTCTTTTCCCAGGAAGCAGCACCATGACATGGCACTGACTTCACATATTCCCTACGAGGAGCTTCACTACCTCTGAGAAGCCAGTCAGCAGCTAAGGCGGAGGCAGTCAATACAGACAGAATCCCAATGTCAGTGTCATAGTGCCTGCTTTATCAATAACAGGCCAAGCTCAGGTGGACAGCATCTCTCAGGGCTGACTCATTCCATACCAGGGGACAGACCCCAGCATCTCTCAGGGCTGACTCATTCCATACCAAGGGACAGACCCCAGGCAGGCCAGGGGATGATGCATCCATGGTCCCAACCTTCACAAGAATCACCACCCCACATCCAAGAAGGCAGGGTCGAGGCAGATACCCCAGACAAGATGGGGACTCTGGGCTGTGTCCTTCCCTTGCCTGCTGAAGCTAAGCATCATGCTTGGGGATGACTACAGAATACACAGGGGAGCCTAGAAACAGACACCCCAAATGCAGGGGTATCAGGAGAGCAAGCAGGGGCACCAGAATACCTTGAGGCTTCAAACGTTACCCTTTGCTAACATGATTGATTGTCACAGCACTCTATCACTGGGTAGAACATGCAGCACAGTCCTCAGCGTGAATGGGAAAATGGACAGAGCCTCAGAATGACAAATAGATTTGCCAAAGGTTAAAAAGAGATACAGGATTCAAACTACCACCAGCACAAGAAGGACCGCTTGCATCACTTTCTGGAATAAAAACGGGAGGGAAACTCCCTAGTTGTGGTCAGCTACCTCCTTCCAACCTGACTGAGGCCTTTGGGCGTTAACTTTCCTAAGTGCCACAGAAAGGAAGAGACAGGATGGCCACATCATGGGGCAGCAAAAGGACAGGAGCACCTTTAAGCAGTGGACCTCTCCTTCCCGAGGACAAAGGATGCTCCTGGCCCCATCGTACAGTGTCAGGCTGAATCCCCCACATGATGGAAGAGCAGGAGAGAAAGAGGAAAGAGCCACAAGGCAAGATCATCACGGCAAACCACTCCAATGCAATGAGAACAGCATATGCTCCTAGAACCTCACAGAAAACAAGTCCCAGGAAGAATGTCTTACAATGACAGCAACTCTGATACTGCACACATGAGTGCAGGCAGAGGCACATGGGCACACACATGCATTCCACGAAATGGTTTCCCCCTAAATATGGAAACAAGAGAAGGCAGAAGGGAGCAACTTCAAAAGAGCCACAGCCAGCCACCTCTGCAATGAGAAGGACAGCCCCTAATCTCACCAGCACCTGAGTGAGGGATCACACAACGCCCCAGACAAGGGCAGAAACTAACTCTTCATTGTTAACTGTAAATCAGATTACACGCAAACAAGTCAGCATAATCTCAATTTCTGATTCAAAATACAATTGTGGCAGCACAGAGAAAAGGCATATGTCAAAATGTGAATAAGTCAGCCATGGCTGGTAAGTTTATGAAATTTTTTTATGACTTCACTGTAATTTTATGTATTGCAAATATTATCTATAAGCAAATATCAGTCTTCTGATCCGAAAAGAATAAAGTTCTTCTTTGGGGGGAAAAACAGTATAGAATATAATTAGGTAGGTAGCATGCATGGATAGGAAAAAGTCTGGAAAATACACCAACATGTTAGTGAGGAGGGCTGGGGATTTAGCTCAGTGGTGTAAGTGCCTGCCTGGCAAGTGCAAGGTTGTGAGTTCAATCGCCAGTACCAAAAACAAAACAAAACAAAAAACACATGTTAGTGAGGAATGAATCTGGTGGAAGGGCTGTCACCTGCAGGCACCTATATGGTCAGGTGGGTGGGTTTTCCAAGTACTTTAACTTAATATTAACATCAGCAGAGAACTCGAGTCAAATGATAGTCAATTCTCACTATACTTGGCTTGTAACACAGAAATCTCTGCACTTCAGTGACTTCAACTTTGAGAGGTCTCTGAGGACTATTGATTTTCACTGGTTGGTATGCAGCAGAATATGCCAATGTCATGGTTTATGTCTAGATGTTCTCCAAGGGCCTTGTGGGTACAGGCAGGGCTTTCACAAGGTGACTGGATTTTGGGAACTTTAGGTGACTTGCTATCAGGAGGAGGGGTCCGACTGGAAGAGGCATATGGATCTCTATCCTCAGCTCCTCTCTTATCTCTCCATGTCCTCTGTGCCTAGAGGTGAGCAGCCCTCCTCTGCCCAGGCTCTTCCACTATGCCTTCCTGCCTGAAAGCCAGAAAATCATGGACAAAAACCGTGAGCCAAAATAAAACTCTGCTCTTTCACTACCTGCTGGTGTCAGGTACTTTGTCCCAGTGATGAGGAAAGTGACTAAGACAGCCAGCAATGTAAATGTGGCCCAAGAGTCCCACAGTTCACACAGAAATATAAGTACCTCCTTTATAGTCAAAATTCACCTCCTTTATAGCCAAAGTTCACCAATTAACTAAGAAAACAATGATAAGGCCGCTGGGTTCCAAAATCATACACATTAATAATCATTTCTTGCCTATCATCATCAAGAAATCCAAATTCATCATTCCTGGCTTCCTTTTTACGCATGTGCTTTTGAAGATGACAGGAGTTAATGAAGCAGAAAATTCACAATGTGAACCCTAATGATAACTCATCAACTTTCACAAGCAATGAGGGGCTTAAATGTTCAGTTTCTTGGGTGCTTGTCAAGCATCACCACTGTCAAACAGCTGAGACCCCATTATTTGAACAGACTGTCAGAATCCCCTCTCCACAACCAGCGCAGAGCGGTCAGAGGTGCTGCAGTGCCAGCAAAGGGGAGGGGAAGAGTGTGATCTTACGGGTGGCTTAACGGAAAGGCTTCCTTGCCAAATATATTCAATTGCAGCCTCAATTGAGGTCAGGCAGTATCCCAATTCATCTTTCGCTGAGCTGCTGAATCTGAAGTTTTTGATGTAACTCAAATTCGCCATCCTACCACAAAGAAGAAAAGAGTTTTGCCATTGAATACTCAGCCAACATTTCTACACACAAAAAAAATATTGCTATTGGTTTAGGTAACTGATTGAAGTCTAGTAAGGGAGCTACAACCTCTGTCTCCACTGTGAGCTCTCTGCAGTGTGTGCAGTTAGGAAAAGGAAAACTACCTGCTGTTTCCCTGAAACAGCCTGGCTTTCAGAAAGCTGATTATTATAAAGTGAACTACGGGCTCCTACGGGAAGCAAGAACTGCAGTCAGCTTCCTATTCAGGCACAGACTCACTGCATGGTTCAGAACAAAAAGAGCATGAGGTCTCTGGGGCTCAGTTTCCCCACGTGTAAATGGGAGATGCCTCTGAAGGAAAGAGGAAAGGGCAAGTACCCTGTTCATAAGACCCACAACTAGAAGTGGCTATCCCTGAGTTACACTGAAACTATAGAGTGTGGTGGCTTCTTAAAAACATTTTAGGTCCAGGGATTTAGCTCAGTGGCCTAAGTGCCTGCCTGGCAAGCACGAGGTTGTAAATTCAATCCCTGATACAAAAAAAAAAAAAAGAAAGAAAAAAAATGTTACCAATTAGGGATCTCTGTTTTCACCAGCAAATATAACAGGACTGAGAGAAGATCATCAGTACACATGGTCTCCAAGTTCACTGCAAGGGGAAAACACGTGTTTGAAGTCATCAGGACAAGTGTACAAATTGCTTTTGCCATCCAACCCACAAAACCACACTCCAGCAAGATAAGAAACAAAATTGCACAAGTGTCCTTACAATGTCCTGAACAGCTGTCAGACTTAAGGGCAATAACTCCAAGCGGATCAGGTCTTACCACCCTCTAAAAGGTTAAAGAGCCCAGGGAGACAGTGACAATAGACACACAGATGTGCCCAGAGCCACCCCCAAAAGCCTCTCTTCCTCACCTCACCTGTTTTTTGCACGCAGTCTCATGCCCCTGTGTACCCTCACTTTATTTTTTTCATTTTGTACTTGTAAGTAATCCACTCATAAAATTCCAACAGTGCAGGAGTCAGGGATATGGCTCAGTGGTAGAGCATTTGCCTAACACGAATGAGGGCCTAAGTGTGATCCCCAGCACTGCAGTAAATAAACAAACAAATCCAAACAGTGCCAGACAGCAAGGGAAAAACGCCCCTCCTATCCGTGCCACTCAGCCACTTTTCCCAGTCTCTGCTGCCACTTCCTGCTTGCCTTTGCAGAACCAGCCTATGACCTTGCCTTCACACGTATGGACGCAGACCACCCGCACCTTCCCGGATGCTGCTGCAGCTGGGCCACAGATGCTCTGTTTGTGCCACTCAGTGCTTAAAAACCATCCCTCCCCTATCTATACACATAGACCTGTCTCCTCTTTTTAATTTTTTTTTCTTAGCTTTTGTTTTACTTTTACTTTTGTTTTGTTTTTTTATTTTTACAGTGTTGGGGGTGTCAAGTCTAGGGCCTTGCACATGCTAGGCAAGGCCCCCTATCACTGAGCTATATCCCCAGTAAAACCTCCCATTTTACCCTGTATACTGGGAAATTTCAAACATATACAGTATAAAATGAGAAGGAACAGCCTAAGAGTGAGTCTTGTCTATATGCTTTACTAACTTGGCTCATTTTTGAGGCCACTGTTTCTCCCTCACTATTTCTTCACCCTCCTCATGCCTGACCCAGCTCTCCCCGAAGTGCTCACTCGGGGATGCACTGCTGAGCCTCAGCCCCATCTGAAGGCCCCTTTAAGACAGAGCCCCTTCTGAGCAGGTGCCCTCCTCTGGCTGTGTGCTTCCAGCCCTTCCCAGGCCCTTCCCCAAGCACCAACCTCTCTGGCTGGGAGACTGTGTAATGAGCTGAACCACCTTTCGCAAGCAGAGCAGCTTCTGTTGGGGTGAGGTGCATTTGCTCAGCTGAACTAGCTCTCTCTTTGCACGAGGGATGTTGAAGCTGTAAAATAATTTGGAAATGTGACAACTTCAGACCATAGCGGGGGTACCCTTTTTCCTCGTTCTGATAATATACCTCAGGTTATATTTTTCTTACATCAAACCACAAGCAATGAAAACACAGACAGAGAAGTAATTTGACTCAGGTCACTGGCAAAACAGAATGGAGCTATACCAGAAGTTTGGAAATAAAAATCCTGAGCCCTAGAGGAAAGAGGAAAATAGCCCAACAGGGTGGGGGACTAAACATCAACACTGTCCACATTTTTACAGCCCTGTGTGCTTCTGTGGCAGGGTGCCTTGGTCAGACAGCTGAGAAGAGTTTGTGCCAGCAGAGCCCACCTGGAGACCAGGTGTATAAAATTCTGTGTCCTTTAGCTTCCAACCAGCTGGCTGTAGAAAGGGACAGTTACAAAACAGTCTGGTCAATTTCAGCCCTTTTCATTGGTCACAAGTAACTGCAAAGCTCCTCAGTGGTAACCATGTCAAGTTGGCGGCCACCACTGCCACTGAGAGGGAGGCCCAGCTCTGAGGAGAAGATGGTGCCCCGACCTCCCAGGCAGTGCAAACACTTACCTGAACTCAGGTTTCACACCGATGTCTTTCTGCTGGAGATCTTGAAGGCTTCTTGTGATTTTGTTAAAGGCGGCATCCTAAAAATAGATTTTAACGAGGTTTCAAATTTCTTAAAAAGCACAGAGTAAGGCTTTTATCCTGGATGATGGTGGTGACTGTGAACCTACCTCGCTTGCCTCCATGGTCCCCACATATTTAAAGATGAGATCATAGATATGGTGGTGGACGTACATCTGTGAAATGAAGGGACCTGGTTCAGGCCGTGTGTCCGGCGTGAGGAGAACCACAGGCGGTGGCCTCCCTCTCTCCTTACCTCTACTGCCTGCTTCATCAGGGTCATCTGGGCCTCCTGCTTTGCAAGCACTTTCTAGAGGACAAGAGGAGTATGATTAAAGAGCCTGGACTCCCAGGTGAGCAAACTGCAGTCCCCTCTTTTGGAAGCCCTACTGCTTACCAGGTGAGAATCTCTCAAAAGCTGCTGGAGGCATTTGGTGTACAGGGCATTCACTGAGTCCTGTGCAACATAGAGCAGAAAGAGGTCACTCTCACCATCAGAGGCCAGAGACAGAGACCAGAAGTACAACCTGTCCCAGAGCAAGGCAACCACACCACAAACTGAACTGCAAGCTTCAGGGGGCAATGCAAACTTTATCAAATCATTTTCATGATTGATCCTTCAACCTTTTTAAAGGTGATTATGCATTAAAAGTAGGGAAAAAATTCTCTATGAGGTTAGCATAGATGATAATGGTACTTATTTCTTTGGACTTTTCAGGATATTCAAGTTTTCCATTGTGGCTTATACAACTTTTATAGTTAGAAATATTTAAACAAAACTTCCTACAGTGGAGACAGCACCTAGGAAAGTTGGAGAATAAACTGAGAGGGGCTGGAGGCTCTGAACAGCATGCCAGACACAGCAAGCTCGGTACTGACTATGTGGTGACGGAGGCTCTTCCTTTCACATTCTCGGAATGTTCGGTGGAAAGAGGTGATGTTCCTGTCAAATTTCTCAGAGTGTCTTCCCAAAAATTCTCTCACATCTTCGATGGTTTTCAGGGAAAAGGGATCTGAGGGGGCTGAAGGCTCTTCTGAAAAAGAGATAGAGGGTCAGGCTGGTTGGAGCCTTCACCGCCTCCTGAGAGGGGAAATGTTACATAGTTGGCCCTGCTCCCACAGGATCTAGGGACCCATCCCATGAGGAAGGATGACAGGGGGCCACGAGGAGAGGGAAGCTTCTTTAATTTCAAGATACTTCCCAAGAATAGCTCAGTTATAGTACAGTGTCAGATCCAAACAGCATGGTCTTCTCAAGCCCTTTTCTTGGGACAAAATCCACACTATTTGGGGTTTTGTGGGGTGAGTTGTGGGGCTCAGGTGAAGAAGCTCTGTTTCCTGACAATACAAGCTTCAGAGTTAATTTGACATTTTGTTATCTCAATTTCCTGGGGCAACGGAAGAATTATTATTCTTTACAAATAGTGAGACTTCAAAGAGGCCCAATGGCCAGCCTGGATGAGGAATAAAACTGAGCCCCACAGATAAAACCAGGGTTACTGCTCTGCACACCTGAGGAGTGACACTCACATCACATACTTACCACAAACACAGCAGGGCAGTGCCTCCTGGAGCTGTGCAATATCCAACCTGCACGACCATACACAGCAGCACCCCCCAATCCACACCCCTGAGTTGGAGAGGATGCTGATTACCTTCCGGGGGGATTCTAATAAATAGCTACATAGGTTTCTAATAGGCTCTTCACTGTTTTCTGTGACCTTTCATTTTTTAACAGCTACACTAGGAAGAAGTTCCCATGTGTGCGTGCGCACACGAGCACACACACACACACACACTCCTCCAAATCAGGGGAAAAGGATTTTCTCCCTCCAAATACCTGCACTTTCCCTCTTTTCTAAAGGGTGGGCTATACACAGGATGCTGAAACTTTCTTCTTTCTCATTGTAGAAAGTTTCTTCAAAGAGGATGGGCACCGAGAGAAGACAGGCAAAACCAGCTCCTAGTTTAATCCTGTTTCCTTGTATAGATACATCCTGGAATGAGAAAGCTGTTATTGTAGCAGCAGCTGGTGGCAACTACTGAGCCCCCTCTGAACCTGTCCCCCAGGATGGCATTCAACCAGACCCTGCTGCCTCACCTAGCATGGGTTTGCCAGGGCACTGAAACTAACAGGTGAGTGCAGCTGTGGTGAGCTATGGTGAGCAGTTCTGTAGGAAACAGCATCAGCCTGCACGGGCCTCCTGGTGACTCCATCCCTGCTCTCACCACCACAGCGCCCACAAGCCTCAGCAGCCGAGTCTCAGGGTCACACCACCACAGCCCGGCCACACACCACCATGGCCCAGGCCCAGAGAGAAGGGTGGTGTGGCCTGGCTTCCCTGACCGTGTGCAGGTTGGCCAACAAAGTCAACCCTGACTGTGCTGTGAGAGGAACTTCCCCTTCTCAGAACCTACCATTAGAACCTTCCATTTCTTCCATTAAAGAAATTAAAAAACAAAACAAAACATATGTTCCAAATTACTGTCAACAGTGATACAAACATGCCTCCTGACAGGATACACTCAGAAAGATAAAACACCCCTGGCACGCCATCCCTGCCAAAAAACGCCTGCCCTCCTGACTGTCATCTAATCATGAGGAAACATCGGACAAACCCACACTGAGGGCAAGTCTGCAAAACAAAACAAAACTGTCAGTGTCATGAGAGACAAAGAGATGCTGAGGAACTGTTTCAAATGAAAGTAAAAAGATATTAACAGCTAAACGCATTTCTTGATCCCGGGTGTGAGGAAAAGACATTCCTTTGTGGTTTTTGGTAAAAAGAGTATTATGATTAGCACAGTATGTCTAAGGTCGGTGGGCTGGAGACCATCCCCTCAGCACGCAGGTCTGTGAGGGGGGTAGCTGCACGGTTAGGGAAGAGAATGGCTGTTCCCAGGAAACACACTGAACTGCGTCAGGGGGGCAGGTGTCTGCTACTTTCATCAGATTCAGAAAAGTTAACAATAGATGCAGACACTCAGCGAGAGAAGTCAACTGTGGCAAAATCCAAACAGGTGGCCAGTCTGCAGAAAGGGTGTGTTAGAATTCTCTGTACTTTACTCAACCTTCTGTGGGTTCAAAATAATTTCAAAACAAAACGGTTTAAAAAAAAATTCACCCCGGTGGCTAATTTTTGGCTGAGAAACCAAGGGGCTTTCCGGAGCACTGAGAAGGAAGCACTCACTCAGACACACACCTCACAGAGGGTAGGAGGGCGGAGAAGAGAGAGCCTGCCCTCCCTGCCCTCCAAGGCTGCCCTGGGTCCTGGGGAGTCATTCCCATCCCTCCTTCCTCCAGCCCTCCCACGGAGTTGCTGAATAGTTCAACACTGTTATTTAACTCAGTGGAGGTGAAAGCCAAAGAAACAGGATCCTCTCCCCTGCCCCCAACCTCCAACACTGACCTAGTGACCCAAGAAACTACCTTTCCATTTAAGGTCTGAAAATGTCCTTCCACAGGTATCAAAATGTAGGACTCGAACTGACATGTAGACTGAACACTGCTGGACAGGCTTCCTTTGCAGGGCACTAATATCTGAAAAAACAAGGAGAGGAGGAGCTCTGGAGAGAGGTGACACGTATGGTTCCATCACCAAGGAGGTCTCCAAGCCACCCAGATGAAACCACAGCAGGACTGCAGGCAGAAATGGTCATGGTTGCTGCTAGCTAAGTTCCTTTGCTGTGCTGGTAATGGAAGCAGTCACCCCTCTCGCAGGCGAGAGAGGGCGAAAGGGCACAGGTCAGTTTCCATCTTCAGATTCAGACAGTGGACTCCTTACCACCTTCACTGAGTCCCTCCCCACAACTGACCCCAGGGGCCCTCTGCTCCCATTAGTCCAGCTCCAAGACATGACAGGCTAGGGCAGAGAGGGACACGTGGAGTGGAAAGCATGGAAAGGGAAATGAGAAAAGTCACACTGATCCCACCACCTGAAAGATCAACGTTCATGCTGAAGATGGCTGCCATGACCTTTGTAAGGGTGCGTCAGAGGTCAAGCAGACAATTCCCATCATAGGCTGCCTCTTCAACCACTTGTCACAGAGTGCCACCCTCTCCCTGTGGCACACACCTGTAATCCCAGTACTCAATAGGCCTGAGGTAAGGAGGATCGCCATCAGTTCAAGGCCCGCCTGGGCTACAAAGAGAGTTCAAGGCCAGCCTGAACTACATAGTGAGACTATTTCAAAAACAAAACAAAACACTCAAACTACAGCCACCACATTAATAAGATGTTACTGCAGCAGCACAATGCAGCAGTGGGAAGGGGCTCTCTTTCCTGGCCATATCTGGGGTTAGCTTGGGAACTTATGTTTAAACAGAAATCTCTGACTCAAGTGTTCTAAAAAGGAAGATGGTCAAGGCAGAGAAGCACACAGAACCTGACTCCTACAGCAACCCAGCAGAGAGACCAAAAGGCAAATAGCCTGGGTGCCACACCTGTTCTATGCCTCAGACCAGGGCCCTGAGCACATGAACCACCCATGTTCCTCGGTGTCTGCGTGTAGACAGTGGGGTTGGTGGGAGTGTAAAGAGAGGCCAAAGGGCATGTGCAGCCCAGTGGGTGGCATCTAACCTGACTCTCAGGCGGGCACTGCCCCTGTTATAATCCAAGCTTTTACAGTACACATGTCCTGGGGGTTTAACTGGTGTTCTCTGAAGAACTGAGGGGCTGCAGAAGAAGAGGAATGAAAGCCACCAGATATCAGTCTTGGCTGAGTTCACTCCAACATTAGATGGCTATCAGTTAAGGAGCTCAGGCAGAGAAATAAACCACCCTTGGATCACTTCCAAAGCTAAGACTTACTGACCCAAATTACTAAATTTCAAGAGATGCTACAGAGCTGGGATATAGCTCAGTGGCACAAGCACCTGCCTGGCATGTGCAAGGTCCTGAGTTTGATTCCCCATATCAAAAACAGACAGAGAGAAGGGAAAGAGGGAGAGAGGGAGATAGGGAAAGAAGGAGAGGGGGAGAGAAGGAAAGAGGGAAAGAGGGGAGGGAGAGGGAGAGGGAAAGGGAGAGAGGGAGAGTGGGAGAGGGAGGGGGAGAGGGAGAGGGAGAGAGGGAGAAAAGATCCTATATAAAATAGTGGAGTGAAAAAACAAAACAAAACAAAAAAAACCTCCAGAGATCAGGCCCTCCACTGAAACAATCATTAAGCTTGCACACTAAAACATACAATAATAAACAGAAATTCAACCCAAAAACAGAATATTACAAGCTATTAGAGAAAAGCCCATCAGAATCACTGTATACTACTCAATACAAACCTTCAAGTCAAGAAGAGCTTGCACTGAAGCATTTCAAGCCCTAAAAGAAAACAACTTCCAACCCAGATTGGTGTACACCACAAAACTATCTCTCAAAATTGATGGAGAAATTAGAAACTTCCATGACAAAGAACACCTAAGGAAATTCATGAACATCAAACCAGCACTCCAAAATGTTCTGAAGGACATTCTAGAAAGAGTTAAGAAAAACTACAACTTCATGAATCCACCAGCCAAGACAAGCAATTAAAAAGAGGGGGTAAAAAGGGAACAAACAACAGGAAAATAACATGACAAGGGTAAGTCAATACATATCAATTATAATCATCAATGTTAATGGTCTCAATTCATCAATCAAAACAAATAGACTTGCTGGGTGTGGTGACACATGCTTGTAATCCCAGCACTCAGGAAGTGAAAGCTGAGTTCAAGGCCAGCCTGAACTACATGGCAAGACCTTGTCTCAATAAAATAAACAAAAACATAATAAATAAATAAATAAATAAATAAATAAATAAGAACAGAAACAGGCTGGCAGAAAGGATCCAGAAGCAAAATCCAACCATATGGTGCACATAGGAAACTCATCTCATTCATTAAGCTTGAATAAAAACTCAGATTCAAAGATTTTGGAACTCTAAGTTCTGACTTTAACCTCAGAGCAGGCCAACAAGTGCCAAGTGAAGCAAGGCTGCTGATAACTACCTGTTCCTCAGCCCCAGCTGGGCATCCAGGACAGCAGCCACATTCCAGGAGGGGCCGTCTAGACCAGGGCGGGCAGTTAAGGACCTTACCCTTCAAAACATTCCAAAAAGTACAAACAGTATAGTACAGTACAATACAATCAATATCCAGATACCTACAACCAAGCTTTAACAACTGTAAATGGTTTGCCATAGTCCCACACTCTTTAAAGGTAAAAAAAGGTTTATTTAGCAATGTCATCTAAATAGGCTTCTATAATTTTGGGCTGAGGTTCCCATTTCTGGAGTGTCATGATATGCTGGGCACTGTACTGGATGGTCTATATGCTATGCTTCAGTAAATGCCTAGTTTCTATGTTATCCCCATTTTACAGACAAAAAGGTTGAGGCTCAAGAGTTAAGGTTTGTCCCGGGTCACATAGTCAGGAGGTGGTAGGGCAGGATTCAAATTCCAGATGCCTCCTTGACTCTTACCCTATCTGCTACTCACTTGGGGTGACTGGAAGCAAAACCCAGTACATCACTCCATTGAAGCCTTCAGGAATGCTGTCATCAGGTAGTGGACATTTTTTTTTTTTTCAAGAAAGGTCTTGCTAAATTGCCCAGGCTGGGATTGAAGATATGCTTTTCCTGCTTCAGCCTCCTGAGTGTTGGGATTAGAGGCATGTCTACCACACCTGGCTAGATAGGTGGGGGACATATCAATCCCTGACAGCAAAATAAAAGCAAGCACTTGCTGAGAGGGAAGACAGCTTGTCTGTGAAGTAGCCTTGCCCTTGCCTCAAAAAAATCAAAACTGAGTCAGATCAAGAACTAGACTTAACTACCAATTTTGGGAATATGGGGTCATGTCAAACACCATCATAGGCCTACAACTGGCAAAAGGCAGAAAGCCAGAAACTCTATCAGATAAATGACCTCGTTTCTCCTTAAATGAACTTCAAGAAAAGAAAGGAAAAAGAAGGAAGAAGAAGCTATACCTAAAAGGAAAAAAAGAAAGAAAAAACATCCTAGTTGGGCATTATGTTGGTGCCAGGCACCTGGAAAGTTGTCACATTCGATTGTTGGTACTGAGAATTGAACTCAGGACCTTGAGCTTGCCAGGCAGGCACTGCGCCCCTTAGTTGGGTACGATGGCTCATCTGTAATCCCAGCACTCTAGAAGGCTGAGGCACAAGGATCAAAAGTTCCTCCTGGGGAACTTAATAACTGATGTACTCAGTGCAGATGCCCTGGGTTCAATCTTGGTACCACCAAAATAAATAAAACCTTAAGACTACAGCAAGACTGTATCAACAGCTTGACAAGTCTGTGAAGCACGTCAAGATTAATCAAATTTTACAGTGTGAACTTCATTTTAACACAAGAAAATGGTGATAAAATAGATTTAAAAGTCCTTTATAGTTCCTTGATTGTGAATCTCCTCTAGGTCTTATTTGAACAAACCAGCTGTTAAACAAAAATAAGCTAAGAGATAATTTAGGAAATTTGAAATGACCAGATATTTGACAATATTAAAGAATTACTGAGAAATTATTTCAGCTATGGTTATGGCATTATGGTTATATTTTTATAAGAGGCCTTATCATTTTAAAATACCAGGGATAGGGCCAAGGATATAGCTCAGTGGCACAAGTGCCTGCCTGGCAAGCACAAGGTCCCAAGTTTCAATTCTCAGTACCAAATAAATAAATATACAACACTAAAAATATTTACAGATGAAACCATACATCTCCCTTACATAATTTTCTAGGATTGGCTTCCAAATAATCCAGGGGCTGATGCTGGATACAGATAAAACCTGCTTGGCCACTACATTCCTTCTAATGAAGCTGGTATGTGGAGCTCACTGGATTAACTTCTCCTACTTTAATATGTTTAAAAGTAAACATGATAATCTGAAATTTTAGTAGAAAAATTAAAATAAAGGGAGACTCCCAGGTATCAGCTTAGAAATAAGAAAAAACCTTAAACAGCCTTCAGGGTCCGAGGTAGCTTCAAAGTTACACAAGAATTCAAAGTTACACAAAAAGTGCCGTCCACACTGAGCACAAAACAAAGAAGACCCAGGAGACAGGACAGTGGGGGGGGGGGCAGCTGAGAGATGGCCCCACGCCAGCTGCCTAGATGAAAGACCTACACCGTCCCACACCAGGAAGGGCGGCAATGGAGGCCTTCATCTGGCCTCCGCACAAAGAACATCGCAGATGCTCAGAGAACTCTGCCCCAGTTGCAGTTATATCCTGTTTACTAAGGGCCACGCATCTCCTACACCTTCCCAGCATCAACACAGCTTGTCCAGCCCCAAAGGCTTGTAGCCACACCTGTGTGCGTCCTGCGGTAGATGCCCAGTCCATGTTTGGTGAGTATGAACTGTCCAATTTTACCTGGTTTTCTAGCCAGGTGAAAAGAAGCTCAGTGTTCCTCCCATTCCAAGGGAGAGTCCCCTGCTGACCAGAGCATCTCACTGCAAGCATGGCCAATCCCTTACCCTCACCTCTGCTGTGAAGAAGCCACCAGCAGTCTGCGGCAGAACAGCTATGGCTATGGAAGTCCCTAGGGAGCTCAGGGGGCCTCCTGTGAGGGAGCTGCAGTGCTGTCCTGGAAGTGTACAGTTACCAGGCAGAGTGAGTTGGGGACCTGCTCATTTTGAAGCTGAACAATAAATGTATTCTAGCCCCTTTATAGGGAACTGTCTAAATAACAGTAGTTAAAATAAAAAGCAGTTAAATACTAAATAAAAGTAGTTAAAATAACGTAGGAAAATAAAAAGCAAGTAGTGATGCCTACTCCGGCGTACTCTCCTAACTCCGTCCAGGCTAGGCCAAACACTCCAGAGCCACTCATGATGACTTCTTATACTCACCCTTCCAGCCACATGGGCTGATTCTAGAATTCCCTGAAGGCCTCTCATGTACTCCACGTATACGTGTAACCCTGAAACCCAGAGCAGAGTCTGGAACATGGCAGATGCTACGTTGCTTGGGTGACTCTATAATGAATGAATCCTGAGACTTGGAACATGGGCCTTGGCACCCTTAGCTAGGCTGCAGCTTGAAAGTCAGTTCCTGGGAACATATGCTGCTAGGTTCCCAGGCCAGCTCCCAAGCCCACTTAACCTGTAATCAAATGATGTCAAAACAAAGACCAAACTTCATCTCTTTTTGTAAATTTATTTTTCTGTGTGTAAGTGGACCCACCCCTGATATACCTGGGAAACCTGAAGGCCTTTCCCTTAGCAGCCCACAGGCAAGAGCCTCAGGGATGCAAGCCTGCCCGACCCACTGTGAGGAAGTGGCAGGTGCATAATTAGCCAGATGGTTATTAGAACAATGGGAGGAGACAGAGGCCACTGCCGGAAAAGCACAGAAGGGCTTTCACTGTGCAGTCAGAGAGAGCAGGGGATGGCACGAAGGTGACACTGTTCTTAAGAAAGAAGTCCTGGGAGGAAGCCAACCAAGAGTGGCTGGGGCAGGGTTGGGAAACATCAGGCTGCACCCTCTGCTGCCCCATACATGCAGCTGCAAACGGGCAGAAAACAGGGCAGCCCACCAGCACAGGGGCAGGGAGAAGAGAGACACACTGATCCATCAGATGCACACTGTTTTCAGACTCAGCAAGGACGCTGACCCCCAGGGCAGAGTCTAAAGTGGGCCTGCTTGTCCTATGGCCTGCTTGTCCAAGGAAAGAAATGCCATACTCACCAGCAGATCTTTCAGAAGTGAGAGGGGCAGTGCCCTTCTGCAGATGATCAAAATGTTCTACTTTCTCATTCAACCAGCCAACGTGGCTGGAACACAACTGAGTGCTGGACAGGGAAGCACCAGCATCCCCATCACACAGACAGCGGGTACAGGAGCAGGCTGTGGTCCTCTGACCGCCCTCCCCGTGACAGGACTGCTTTGCATTGGTAATCTTTCTCTGTGTCCCTACCACTGTCATTAGTATGTGTTTCCCCAAGAGGTAACTGTTTTACGCACTAGGATTTAAGCTCAGGGAAGGCAAAGAAGATGAAGTGTGAAATGTGTTCCTATTTTCCTGCTCAACTCCCAGTAGCAAACACAGTGCATTGCATATAGTGGCATCTAACACCCACTGTAAAATTAGTAAATAACAGTCAGTGTCTCTGGTGAGATATGTGAGACTTTTATTTTCTTCTCAGAACACAGCTATATTTTTTAGTTGTTTTTTTCATTTATTTTTTGAGACAAGGTCTTACTATTTGGTAGTTTAGGCTGGCCTTGAATTTACTATGTAGCCCAGGCTAGGCCTTGAACTCTTAGAAAGTCTCCTGCCTCAGCTTCTCAAATGCTGGGACTAT
Organism: Hydrochoerus hydrochaeris; assembly: GCA_004027455.1. Classification (NCBI taxonomy): domain Eukaryota; kingdom Metazoa; phylum Chordata; class Mammalia; order Rodentia; family Hydrochaeridae; genus Hydrochoerus; species Hydrochoerus hydrochaeris. The sequence goes on along the minus strand of PVLA01004696.1, from coordinate 89,370 downwards.
AGGCATGTGCCATCACACTTGGCTATCTTATCTATTTTTTTAATGAACTTTTTGAAACTTCTAAAATGCAAAGTAAAAAATTCTAGTGAAAGTGTATGAATCACAAAACTAAACATAAAAACCAGAAGTGACTTCAAGACACCAGGCTGAGGGCAGAAGTAAGGGGAAAGTTGGTTCCAGTTTTCTAGAAACAGCCAAGAACCTGAGGCCAACTGGAGTGCAGCTGAATTCTCCCCAGACTCAAAACCCCAAACGGACAATGTATCTGAGCAGAGTCATGCCACAGGGTGGAAGTGGACCACACTGTGAAATGATAAGGAACAACATACAGAGGACAGACAACATCTCAAGTGGAGGTCATAATGAAAAATACCCAGCACACTGTGTGCTGAAATGCCACCTACAGTTAGTGTCACCAACTAAAGGCTAGAAAGACCCACAACGGGGCCTGCCACCCCTCACACAGCAGAGGCAACTAGTTTCTCCCACCTGCTTCTCCCACTCCTGCTGTCTCTCTGGCTCAGAGGCTTTTAGGTTGCAGGCTGTGTTAGAGAAGCTCTTGCCCTTTAGGAAATTTCCTTCAAAACTATGCACAAATTCAAAGTTCCCTTCTTCTACAAGAGTGGACGCCCAGCACACAAGAGGACATGTGAGGCTCTGGAATAGTCTTCCTGGTCAAGAGGGAAATAAGAGACAGAGATGAGCACGGGAGATTGCAGTGCCATCTGCGGTACAACACACAGAGGACAGATGAGGGCTGAGAGTTCAAAGCTGGAAGCAGGTCAGGTAGGCAGTGTCCCAGGGCTCATTTATACATGGGTATGGGGCGGGGTGTGAAACCAAGCAGGCCAGCAACTGACTTCCTCTAAACGTCTTCTCAATGCCACATCGAGCAACAACCCTTGGGATCAATGTACTCACAATGCCGTGGATTTGAGCCACCTTGCTGCACAAGTCTGGACGCCACTTTTGCAGGGCCAGATAGAAAGGATTCTTCAGGAGATCTTCATCATACAGAGCCATATGGACTTCAAAGGGATCAGAGGGAGTTTCCTGGGGCAAGGGAGGAAAAAGCAATGAATGGCCACCTTCGGCTTTATGTAACGCATAAAAGTCTTCTGGTCATTTCTAAAAAGCAACCTTGACATGTACTATTCTGTGTCATACAGTTAATACTTCATCAGGAAAATTCATGTGTAATCTATAAATTCCCAGAGAGCATATTTATTGTTTAAATGTATAAACTGTGGGCACATCTGTAATCCTAGCACCCAGGTTCCTGAGGCAAGGGGATCACAAGTTCCAGCCTAGCTGAGCAACTTAGTGACCCAAGGAGACCCTCTCTCATCGTTTACATGTAGATATTCCCCTAAAGCCTCACACAGATATTCCCCTAAAGCCTCATGAGCTCATAGGTGGGATCTTTGGATATCTGAATGGATTACAAGGGCCATCACCAAATTGCTGTCAGGGGGTGGGGCCTGATCAGAAGAGGTCAGTGGCTGTGGACACCATGGGAAAGGTTATAGCCCTCTCCCCAGTCCCTTCTTTGACTTCCTCTTCTTCCTCAATGCTGAGGTGAGTAGCTCTCCTCTGCCCAGATCCTTCCTGCCTTGAAGCCAGACAACTACGGACTGAAAGTATAAGCCAAAAATCAACATCTCCTCCTTTATGTTGTGGTTGTCAGGCATTGTGTCCCAGTGACAAAGAAAAGTAAGTAACTAGGTTCAATTTTCCCTAAAAATGTATAAATTTATATATGTATAAAAATTGTTTTAAATGTATAAATTGTGTCTCAACAATCTTGCTAAAAATTCCAACTTGTGACAAAGCATAAATGGCTACTTTTTGCACATCTTTCATGACCATAATTATGACTTTATAAAGATATATATGCACACTTTTTTTTTTTTTTTTCGGTACCAGAAATCAAACTCAAGACCTTGTGCTTGCCAGGCAGGCCCTGTACCACTGAACTCCATCCCCGGCGGCTCCAATTTTTTTTTTTTTTTTTTTTTTTTAAGATGGGCTTTTGCTATTTTGTCCAGGCTGGTCGGCAACTTCTGGGCTCAAGAGAACCTCTGGCCTAAGTACAGTATACCACAGTGGACAGGTATCCTCCATCCCATTCTCTCCTTCCCTTTCACAGGCAACCATTATCGTAAAGCTGAGGTGTGTCTTCCTTCCCTGTTTCTATGCCTCTAAAATTTACATATCCAAAAACAATAAAAACTATTTTTCATGGGTTTCAACATTTATGTAAGTGGTTCACACTATTACTGTCCTGGAACATACCCTTTGCAATCCACATTAAGTTTTTTTCAAGTTCTACTCATGCTGAGCCATAGAGCTCACATTCAGTCACTGACTTGTGTTACACAATATTCTTGAAAAAGAATATGCTACAATTTATCTAATATCCTGTATTTAAGTTACTTCTACCCTTTCTGTATTACACGCAGTGGTGCAATGAATACTTGTGTGGCCTTGTATGTGTTCCCTGAACACACACGACACACACTAAGGAGGCATTCACCTGTGACTGCAGCCATGGGACTGTAAGAGCATTCCCCTTGCTCAGGTTAAGGTCACATCATAATCATCAAATCTGGGTTGGTTTGTTTATTTTCTCCTGCTGGGGAAGGAACCCTGGGCCTCACAACTGCTAGGCAAATGATCTACCCCTGAGATAAAGCTACACCCTCAGTCCTTTATCAGACTGTTTCATTTGTCAGTCAGTACCATGGTCTGAATGTTCGTGCTTCCCCAAGTTTCACATTAAAATCCAAAAACTTTCCACTTTCTGAAGGTGATGATATTGGAAGGTGGAATCTAGAGGCGGTGACTGAATTACTAGAGCACAGCCCTCATGAACGGGGCAGTGCCCTCATAAAGAAGGCCTAAGAGGGCTGGGAATTTAGCTCAGCAGCATAAGCGCTTGCCTGGCACTCGAGGCAAACTCATTGTGAGTTCGATCCCTGATACTGGGAAAAAAAAAAAAGAAAAATGAAGGCCTAAGAGAGCTCCTCAGCTCTTTCTGCCAGAGGAGTTACAGAAAGAAGGGGACATAAAAAGAACTAAGATATGCTATGAACATGAATCAACTCCCCATGATGAATATAATCATTATGTACTGCAAACATGTACTCATAAACATAAAACTTTTTTAAATGTTTAAATGTAAAAATTTCTAAACAGGAGTTACAGGGAAAAGACAGCCATCAATGAACTAAGAAGCTACCCTCAGAAGACAGAGAATCAGCTATACCTTGACCTCGGACTTCCCAACCTCCAGAATTATGAGAAATAAATACATGAACAACAAAATGGAATTTTGTTACAGCAGCCTGTAACTATAAGGCAACACTATTCTCCTCTAAAGTAGTCACAGAAAATTAAAGTTAAACATCATTTCTTTATGTTGTATAAATTGTTTTATGTCTTTTGCCCACTTTTCCCTTGAGTTAAACTTTTTCTTGTGATTTATAGTTTTCTAGGGTTGTTTTTGTTGTTGTTGTTGCTGCTGTTGTGTTTGTTTGGTTTTTGTGGTATCAGGGCTCCAACTATAAAAGAAGCTATACCCTCCCCCTTTTATTAAACAAAGTCTCTTGTTTATGCAGCTCGGACTGGCTTCAAACTCATGGTGATCCTCCTGCCTCAGCCTCCCAAATTCTGGGATTACAGGTGTACATTACTACACCTGCTTCTATCTGTTTTTTGTTGTTGCTGCTGTTTAAATCTTGAGATTAAGTCCTGAACAGGAATTGAACTTGTGAGCCTCTGGTCAGCTTCCTTCAGTGCTGCGTTTATAAGCATGCACCATATAGTTCTTTATATATCTGGACACTAAACTATGTTACAAATATCTTCTCCTGGTCTATGACTTGTCTTTTCATTTCGACAAATGAGTGTTTTCAAAAATACAATTTTTAAAAAATTTTAATGAAGCTGTATTTTTCGGCCTTTGCCTTTATGACCAGGGCTCTGAGGACCTTAGGAAATCTGTGCCTATCCTCTGACATGCTTCTTTGCAGAGTGACTTCGCTATTTCCCTACCTTTTGAATCTGAGCCAGAACTTCTGTGGGCCTCCTTTATCCCACAGATAGAAAATGACACCCTATGATAGTTCTGAGTGTCAGCCTCCCAGATCTATTCTCATTCTCTCCACACCCCAAGAGCACCATGCTAGGAACAAAGTCATGTGATAAAAGGGGTGTGGGGTGCGTAGATGGTCCGGGGGCACAGTGAACCTGCCAGCAGAATGCACCCATACGACTGAGTCCAGATGACATCAGCAGAAGAGCCACCCAGCCAACCTACCCAACAGTGGAAAATAATGAAATTGTGGCAGGTTTAAAGTACTAGTCTGAGTTGGTTTGTTATGCAGCAAAAGCTATCTGAAACCCTGCCCAACTTCAAAGCCATAAATATATTTTATAAAAATAAAATTCTATCCAGGCGTGGTGGTGCACTCCTGTAATCCCAGCACTCAGGAAGCGGAGGCAGGAGGATCACTGTAGTTCAAGATTAGCCTGGGCTACAAACTGAGCTAAAGGCCAGCCTGAACTGCATTGTCTCAAAAAAAAAGAATAAAGCTCTAGGCTGGGAATGTAGCTCAGAAGCACAGACCCTGCCTGGCAAGCACAGGTCCTGAGTTCAATTTCTGGTACCAAAATAAATAAATAAATAAATAAAGCTGTATAATGTATAGGGATCTTAAAAAGTTTTTCACGGTTCAGACTTCAACCCATCTGAACTTTAACTTTGCATATGCTTTAATTGGGTATTTAATTTTATTTTTCCATATGGTAAACCAATCATCCACCATCGTCATTTGAACATTCCAGCCCTTCTGATAATGCTATCTTTGTCACATTCCCAGTTCCCACCCATGCGGCCTGTTTCTGGGCTCACATTTGTTTCAATGGTCTAGGTCAGCACTGTCCAATGGAAGCATGTGACAAATATAATTATATCTACATCACATACATACATCTGAGTATTGTATCTATTTTGCTTTGTCTTATCTTTGTTGTTTTTTGGGAACGGGATCTCACTCTGTTGCTAGGCTGGTCTGAAATTCCTAAAGTCAAATGATTTAGCTACCTCAGTCCTCCAAGTAGCTGGGATTACAGACAAACACATACCACTGTGCCTGGCACATATGTAATCTCAAACTTCCCAACAGTTACACTAAAAAAGGAACAAGTGAAATTAAACATTAATATATTTTATGTATCTTAATCTATCCAAAATATACTTTCAATGTGTAACCATTCTTTTTTTACATGACAGGTGATATATTTTACATTCTACTTTATTACTACTAAAGTAGTAATCTGGTATATACAGTATTTTGCTTTTATAGCACTTCTCAATTTATGCTAGGCACATTTCAAGTGTTTAGTAGCCTCACATGACTAGTGGCTACTGCACTAGACAGAGCAGGGCCAGCCCACATTTTATAGAACTTCACCTTTGCCATGCCACAGAGACTACTAACTCCTGCCTGGAGGATTCTCACAAGGACATTCACATGCCACCACTACCGTATTTGACGCACTGCAAATCAATGTATCCCTAGTTACTGCTGGCTCACCTGGTGTCCTTGTGAAAATTAGAAAAAGGCACCTCATCTTCCCCGTGAATGCAGTGCTGTGCCAGGGCACATGGTGCAGTAAGGAGCTCTTAGGCTGGGCATCAGCCCCCAAGAAATGAATAACCTGCACAATTACATGTAACGGTTAGCGTTCTGACATTTTGCCTTAAACTTCAACTCTCTTTTTAGAAAAAGAAACCTTAGGACTTTAAACAGAAAAACAGTATATTTCCCCATAAAGAGAAGATCACCTTAAAATAACAAAAGCAACTGAGGTTATACACTTACCTGTCAAAGGTTCTGAGCCTCAGCTTGAGCCCTTCTCTCCCTTAAACACAGAAAATTAGCAACTATTAAACAGTACTGGGCCAGAGATGAAGCTCAGTGGCATAGCACTTGCCTGGCAATCACAAGGCCCTGAGTTCGATTTCTGCACCAAAATAAATAAAAAACAGCACCATGGAAATTTACCCTTGATATAATCAGTTGAATGAAAACTGAATTACTTTCTCATTATGTAACAATATACCCAGAATGCCTCCTTTGGTAAACACTAGGAAGTATGCATAAATGCATAATGAATTCTACGTTTTTTGACTAATGATAAAAACAGTCAGTATTGAGGAACATCCTTGTTCCATGTACTGTGGTAATATCTACACATCTCATCCCATTTTAATGCTCACAATAATGCCAAATATGTACCATTGGCCCCAAGTCACAGATGAAGAAACTGAGGTTAGGCTAGTTGACTCAAGATTATAGGATGTCAAAATTTATTCTAAAACTCATCCCTTTAACCACTATGCTCACCATGCAAAACAAATATCCCTGGAAAACGGTTACTTCATGAGCCACAGGTGGAAGGGATCCATACTTTATGGCCCTGGATGGAAAAGTCCACATGGTACACAGTCCCCATACCAAATTCCCTTTGTCCAGCCAGAACAGTCTTTACTGCAGACCTCTGGGTTCTGCCTGAAGGAGGCCACTGAGCTCCCTGCAAATCCACTTAGGAAGAAGAGTCCAGCAAAAAAATGGTTGCAAATAACCCCTGCCTGGGCCCAGGGAGCACTAGCTCTGCAACAATTCAGGTATTTGAATTGCAAGATTCACCTATTACTACAGCCCAGATAATCCTTTTATGAGTCCTGCAAAGAGCCACAAGAGCATTTTTGTCAGCACAGATTCACAAGAAAACATTCTTCTTAGTGGCGTGTGGCAGAGTGCAACACTCAAAATGTTTTGGACTAAAACCACATGACAAATAAGATGCACAATATGGTTAGATTAAAGCTGGGAAAGAACACTCCTGCTCCTCAGACATGACGCTGGCAGAGCTCCAAACCTTCACTCCCATGAGAGAGGTAACAAGGGCAGGTTTCCCAGATGGGAGGTAAGCACCCAAGAGAGAAGGAAATAGCAGAGGAGGAGGGGCAGTGTGATGGAGACCTGCCAGGCAGGGACAAGAGCAGGACCAAAGGTTCAGGAGGCAGGCTCCCTGCAGGTTAAGAAGACCCGGGTGGATTTTTTTTTTTAAACTAGAATCCAAGTAGAACCAGGTATGGTGGCACCCATCTCTACTCTCAGCACTCTTGCAGGCTGAGTCAGGAGAGTCACAAGTTGACGGCCAGCCTGGACAAGTCCCTGTATCAAATTTTAATAAAAATTGCTAGGTATAACTCGGTGCAAAGGCCCTGGGTTCAATTCCCAGTAACACCCACAAACATACACACACAGACATCTGAGCAAGGACTAGAGGTATAGCTCAGAGACAGAATATATGCTTTGCATACAAGAGGCCCTGGGTTCATTCCCCAGCAATACGCACGCACATGCACACACACCCACACACACACACACACACACTCCCCAAGTTCAGCAAGTCAGAGAGGGGTACAGTAAAAGGGAAGGGAAGGAAAGGCCTGAAAACCACAATGAAACATGCCAGTCGCATTCACAAAATGTGTAAACATACAATGTTCTTAGCAAGCACTGCTGCTGCTGAGACTCATACAACCTTTCTCTTAGTTGTCCCCTTGGTTATCAATGACTAAACCCAGAAGTAGGAATTCAAAGAGCACTGCCCAGCATTACGCTCAACTCTTCTGTCCTAGAATGAACAATACACAATAACATACAATCTGTTAATTCATTAACCACAGGTTAATTCATACATATGGATAAATGCTTAAAGTAATTTAACAACCTGACAAGTTTACTTGAATGAATTAGTTTTATATTTTAAAACAACATGCAAAGAAACTGCCTGTGGTGGTACACACCTACAATCCCAACACTCAGGAGGCTGAAGAAGAAGAAGCTTGAGTTTTAAGACCAACCTAGGCTACCTAGTGAGTTCAAGGCTGGCACAGACTACAAAATAAGATCCCACCTGCTGGGGACCACAAATTCACTATGGTAATTTTGCACACTTCCTTAAGGAAAAATGGAGGCTTTGGATTATCAGCATCCTTTTGAGATTTCCTATTATCTCTTTAGGGGTGGGTCATCCTCTCCCACATACTAAGACTAAAACCACTAGGACTAAAGACACTCCAGGGCAAGATCCTTCTTTAGCATAAGACCACCTTCGCCCACTGCAGTCATCCAATAATCCCTTCCTCAATTCTCTCCTCAATCAATAAATGCAAGTTCTGGCTGCCTCATGGTCTTTTGCTCTTCCAGAACAACTGGTCATCCTGGAGCCCTGCTGTACTGCCATTTGTCTCTTGCTCTTTCTTTCTGCAGTGTGCTGTAACACCTGGCAAGAGATTGGAAACTCACTTCAGGGGTCCCTGATACCAACCTCAACTTTAAAGTTTTTAAAACTGATTTTTTCTTATAAAACTAGAAGATGAATTATCTTATAAAATTCTTCTATGGACTTGGGGCTCAGTTGTAGAATGCTTGCTGAGCATGCAAGAGACCCTGAGTTTGATCTCTAGTACCACCACCAGTCAATCAATCACCTACAAGGGAAAGAAAAAAAAATAAGGAATCCCTGCCTGAGCTCAAATGATGGGATTATTTACAAAAAGTCCAGTGAATTAATCAAAGATACCAATCATCCCTGCACGTGAGCTATCTGAGGTTTCTCTATGAACAAGGGAGCTGTGTAATGCCTTCAGTTAGGACAGCGTTTCAAGAGGCAGTGTGCTCACTCATGGTTTGTGGTCTTCAACCGTCCTGCCACCCCGGATAACTCCGGGTAGTCGGGAGTCATCTGGTGACACCATGCAGCCAGCTCAGCAGAAAGTAGCACAAGGAAGTCTGTGGCTCCCAGAGACTCCTTGCCAAACTGTCTCCACTGTGGTTGCTTCTATCCTTTCAGAGCCCTAACTAAAGACCAGAACCAGGCATACTTTTCAACTGATAAGCGCTATTTTTCTGTTGGTTTGTGACTCAAAAAGAAAAAGGAAAATGTTCTGTTCATCTAACTTTAATGCCCATGGAAGCAATGTATACTGTCATAGTTATTTGTGTCCTCCTGGCCTGTAACCTTTAGCCTGTCCATATTTATCTTAAAGCCTCTCAGTAAAGCATCAGCCCTATATCTGGCTCACCGTAGGCAAGCACTGTCATCCACTTGCACAAAATAATAGTGGGGTTTTAAGAGGAAGCTCAACCTCCCAGGGAAAGATTATCTTTTACAGGATCTGGAAATACCTATCTGGGTAGGTGAAGCATCAGGCACAAAGGCAAACAGCCCAAAATAAAAAGGGCACTCAGAGCTGGCCAAACACAATGACAGCTGGAATGTGCAGGATTAGAAAGGAAGAAAAGGTCCCAGGCCTAGAAGCAGCATGGAACCAACAGAGGGAGCAGGGCAGTTTGGAGGAGCAAAAGCATCCCTTAGAATGCTGCCCTACCACCATGCTCCTTGGAGTTGTGGGCGGGACCACCATGTATTCATCTTTCTGCTAGTATCTTAGGCAGAAGGGCAGGAACTCCAAGAGCCACTTCTTAATATCTCTCAATTGTATACTCAAAGGGACAAATCACGTTCAGATTTTTCTGAACAGAATTCTTTACAGGTCTGATGTCTATCACCATGTAGTTACATTCCTCGGTGTCTCTATGAGAGGACAGTCATTGGATACCAGTCTAATGCTGGCAACTGATAAACAGGGAGAGCCTCAGCAGAGCAGATACCACGGAAACACTGAACAGAACACAGACCATTGGTAACACAGACTTAGCAGCTGCCCAGATGAGGAAAACACAATCCAACTGTCACACAAAAGCAGTCAAGACCTTAACCCCAGACACTACTACCTGCTCTGCCAGTAATACTTCCTGGCAGAATGCTTTCAGGTGACAAGTCAAAGCTGGGAGGACACAACCTAAGTACAAGTTAAGAATATAAATCTGTCCAATTTCAGAACCCCAACTATTTTCTTGTCACTAGGGCTGATGAGAAGAATCTATTCCAGTCATACCCCATAACTCCTCCAAGGTCTAAGTACTCTACCTCCAGGATCTTACTCCCACCAGTCCTTCCAGATCAAAGTGATCCTTCCAACAGAGTCTCCTCGGCTCCTTATCAACTGAACTCTTAACTTCTGCTTGGTGTTGAGGGTATCTCCACTGTGGTCTCTGTCTACTTTTGTAGTTCCCTCATCCCCAGCTGCTTCCAAAAGAATGAGTTCTGCTTCCTTTCATTCATTTTGTCCTGAAAAACCACTACTTCCCATGAAGTGGTCTGCAGGTGGCTGAGACCTTCCTCTTCAGAGAATGGCCAAGGCCCAGACAACCCAAGCTCCACCTACAAAGGGTCAGTTAAACTGGTTAAAGGACAGTCCCCTAAATGACAGTGAGTTCTGGGACCCAGCGCTGCAGACTTACTTGGCTGCTTTAGTGCCAGGCCCCTCGTGGAGGACCTCAAAATGCTCATATACTCTAGGACCAGTCGGGTCCACCTCTTAATTATACAGGACCTTCTCTCCGTGAAAGCCATAAACTTAGAAAATTGCAGCTCACGTGCACCCTAATACTCCCTCTAGTCTTGCCACACCTCGTTCTCTTAATGTCCTAAATCCTTAGTGAAGCTTCCCCCCTTGTCTCAACGCTTAGCACAGTCCGAGGGTACCTCAGTTCCCTGCCCTGCAAGAAGCAGCCAGAGGGGTACGCCCTGGCCCCTGCACATTACCTTTTTAACGAAGAAACCTAACAGGTTCAGAGTCCCAAGCATCTCCTGGTGCTCAAGAGTTTTCAAGAAGTAGTCTTTACACCAGAGACAAGGAGACCCCGCAGGGCTGGGATTCCCAGTCTGCCGTATCCTCCCGGAGGACCTCCGACCTGCACGCACAGCCAGGATCCCACTCCCACCCCCCCGCCACTGCAGGAGCCGGGAAACAGCGCTGGGAATTCCGCGCCAGAGGAACGGCCCCCTGCACACACACACAAACACATACACTATCCCCAAGTCCGAGCTCCCGGACCCTGGGACCCGTGGAGCTGTCATGGAGTCGCCCGGGTCAAAGGGAGCATTCTTTCAGAGGCTCCCTGCTCCCCTATGGACTCCAGGGCTCAGGAGTCACAGCGCGCTCGGCTGGAGAACACCACGCCGGCAAAGGGCCCGGGCCCAAGCAGCCCAGCCTCGGGCGCTGGTTCCGAGAGAAAGGAGCTCCTCCCCCGCCCGCTCCGGAGCTCAGTCCGGCCTCCGGGCCCAGACATCCCGAGAGAAGGGAGGCGCGGGAAGAGACAGGCCGCAGCACTTACTTAAGAGCTACATACTTCCACTCCCCATCTCTAGGTTCCGGCAGCACCTCAAAGGCCCTCCACCGGGACCTCTGTGCCCACCACTCCAGCACCTCGGCTCAGCATTGCGGTCCACCCCTTTACCGTTGGGCGGAGCCGAGCTCGGGTCAGCCCAATGAGCGACTGTTCTTATCCAGAGTGACGTGCACACAGACAAATCATAGAGTCGGCCCAACCGAGGGTGGGGCTCAGGCGACTCACTTTACTTCCTGCTCAAACTAGACCCGCCCAAAGCCACCGACTGCGCATGCCCAGAATGGGAGGGGGCGGAGCCGAGGGCCGATCTGACACTCGGGGTGGGTTCCGAGCTCCTAGGCTGAAAGGGGGCTGGACAGCATAGGGGAAGGAGAGCCCCAACCGGAAACTGCTGGCTCCGCGGATCCCTCTTACCCTCACACTTTACTGGACTGAAGTGCTCGGCCCTATGAGACGTGCCACTCTGTTGCTACTATTGTTCCTAGGTTCTAGTCCTGTCTCACTTCCATGTACTCTGGGCGAGCCAAACCCTCTTTAGATACCAGGGTCTCAGTTTCCTTATCGGAGAAATAGGGAAAGGTTGTCGGGTGTGTGGCACACACCTGTAATCACAGCACTAAGGGAGGCTGAGGCAGGAGGATCACAAATTCCTGTCTTGCCTGGACAATTCAGCTATACCCTGTCTCAAAATAAAGAGGGCTGGGGATATAAAGCCCCGATATTCGCCCCCTCCCCAAAAAGGAAAAGTTGGATCTGCTGAGTGCTAATGTTCCAAAACTATATGGGGTGCAGGGAAGGGAATGATAGCCTCACACGTGACCTCCCAAGCAGGGCCACGCCCACCCCAGGTCCCGGGGGTGTAAGTACCCAGCCGGACTGGCAGGGGTGGGCGGGTCCTTAGAAACCGGCCCCGGCTGCCCTCGTCAGCGGCTAAGGGAGAGAGCGCGGCTGCTGGCTCTGGGGTTAGCACCAGAGAAGGATGGGGTCCGCAGCCTGGGCTCGGCAGGGAGCCACAGAGGAGGTCAGGGTCCGGCGGAGAGGTGGTGTGTGACCGAAGAGCGTCTGGAAAAATGGGCGCGCAGGTGAGCGGCAGCTAAGGCGACTCCCTCCCCGAGCAGGTCTTCCGTGGCACACGTCGCGAGCCCCTGGCTGGCTCGGTCGACAGCAGCTGCAACACTGAGTGAGTCACCAGCCATGCGGAGTGTTGGGGAGGCGCAAACCAACGCTGGCCTCAGCATCGGCCGTGTCCTGCAGTGCTGAGGGCGGAGAGGGGCGCGGGAGCGCACCGCCATGGCCAGGGAGGAAAGCAAGGCGCTGCTGGACGCGCTCAACAAGACGACCGCGTGCTACCACCACTTGGTGCTGACGGTGGGCGGATCGGCGGACTCGCAAAACCTTCGCGAGGAGCTGCAAAAGACGCGCCAAAAGGCACTGGAGCTGGCTGTGGCCACAGGTGGCCGGCTGACGGCCGCGCTGCGCGACAAGGGTCTGGCCACCGAGGAGCGCACAGAGTTCGAGCGCCTTTGGGTGGCCTTTTCCTGCTGCCTGGACCTGCTGGAAGCCGACATGCAGCGCGCCTTGGCACTGGGCGCCGCGTTCCCTCTGCACGCGCCCCGGCGGCCGCTAGTGCGCACGGGTGTGGCGGGCAGCTGCTCGGGGATAGCGGCTCGCGCCCTGAGCGCCCGCAGTTTGAGGCACGAGGCAGAAGGCGACTTCGACGTCGCAGATCTACAGGAGTTGGAGCGAGAAGTCCTTCAGGTGGGCAAGATGATCAACGAAATGGAAATGAAAGTCAACGTGCCCCGCTGGACAGTGCAGGCCCGGCAGACGGCTGGCGCTGAACTCCTGTCCAGTGCCTGCGCCGGCGCCTCCTCCGTTGTGTCGATACCGGAACGCGCGGGGCCCTGTGACCTGAGAAAGGCCCTGGCTGCCACGGTTTTCAGCGCGGTGCTGCTGGCGGCTGTGGCACTAGCCTTGTGCGTGGCAAAGCTAAGCTGATCCACACCTGTTGGTCACCCATCACTGCCTCTCCCTCCGCAGAAATAATACTCAGGATGGGCTTGAGTTCTAGGTTGTTAGGAGAGCGGCACTAAAACACTCACTGTGTGTGTCTTGGGTACCCGCTCATTTCATGCACATCCTGCATTCACAACACATCGCTTTTCTGTTGTTGGTCTGGGAGGAGTTAAATTTTCCTAGGCCGTTGGGGCATTACAGCTAAAGTTTGCAGGAGCTTTATTCGCTATTAATAGCGGATGGCCCACAGTAACCCCAGATTTCGCTGTGTTACTGGGGCACCGTTACATGAAATCCTAATTTGTTGCCCCCAACCCTGCCAATGTCCCCCATTGTCTACATGTGACAGTTTGGGAAAGTGGGTGAGGTGGTAGGAAACCTGGAGGGCACAGTGGTTTTTCTCTGTTTGGGTAGTAGTTCTATTTCTTGGACAAGAAACAAATTGCAGTAAAACATAAGCAGTTTTTATTACCCTAATCCTGTGAGGCCTATGCTTAGAAGAGTGTGCAGCTAGAAGTTCATATAAAGTGCTTTCTATGTGGTGCACTATTGTGCATCTTGGCAGAGTTTATCCATTAGTCACCAAAAGCAGCTAAAGAGAGGTTTGGGATTGGGACGTTCTATCACCATGTAGGGTCTGACCCTATTTAGGAAACCAAAGAAGATAGTTGAACGTTGTGGCAGGATTGTATCAGCTTCACACCCTTGGCCTGCAGAAAAGGGCCCTCCTTAGACAGCCCAGGATGAGGGGAAAGGGGTCAAGATTCTTTGGAGAGAGCCACATGCTATAGGAATGGATGCTTTCTCCTTCGCAGGGGCTTATTTTCATCCCACAACTAAACCAGAGTGTTTGATCCTCCTTTGGGGGAGGACTGGGGAATCCTCTTTGGAGTATTTAATCCTGTCTATCCCCAGAATTTGCTTACTGGCCAATAGGAGAGATGGCTTTGGAGGGAGCTGCGTAGCTCCCTGACCCCTACCATTCCCAAAGAGGGTAATGTGGCATTACTGGCCTACAGAGGTTTTGGCCAATCAGCTCTGAGACTGGGTTAGAATTTATAACAGCTTTAACTTGGAATGTAAGAAGCTATTTTAGAAAACGGTAATCATCTGTCAGAAAAAAAATCACATCATGTACTGTCAAAGCCATTTTTTTAAAAATAAAGGACATTGGGCCACAAGTTCATATGTGCCAATGAGCCAAACACAGAACTTGGGTTACTGAATATACATCTGCATCTATTTTTAAAATCTATATTCTTAAATATAGATTGAATTTTGAGGTTGTAGCATAAACTGCTGGTGTGGATAACAGAAGTAAGTGGCCCTGATCAATAAATAAGGAAATGTGGGAAACACTTTAGGCCCCATGTGCCTGAGCAATGCTGTCACCTTCTACTTGGGGTCCAGAGAGGGCTCTGCCACATTCCTGGGGGAAGTAAGGCTGAGAAAATCAATGTACAAAACTTTCTTAAGGTAATTCATAACAAAAGAGACCTTGATTTGGCTGGAATTTGAAGAAAGGCCTTTTTTTTTTCTTTTTTAACCCCAGAAGTGGGGAAGGGGACCAGGTGGAGGGAACTGGCAATTTTTCACAAGGGCACCTCGGAAAGCCAGGGGCCAAAATTAAATATTGTAGGGTTGCTGTCTGGGCACCCAGTCCTAAAGATCACTTTCTTTGCCTATTCCCTCTCTTCTTCAGCCTACAGATTCCTATTTGCACGTATCAGGGATCATGCTTTTTTAAAAGGGGCTTGGGTGTGGCTCACTGCTCAGATGCTTGCCCACTGTACCCAAGGCCCTAGCTTCAATCCCTTTCTTTGTAGAAAGGTAAATAAGATCTACAAGATTTTCAATCTGATCAGAGATTGTCTCAATACCAAAGGGGTGGAGATGTAGCTCTAAGGGTTCAATTCCTTGAGCCACAAATAAAGAAAAAACCTTGTACAACATTTACTAATAAGGCGAGCTTCTTCTGCCTCACACATCTGGATGAGTCTACATAAGGGCCATACTCAATTTTCTTGCATTGCCTGCCCAGGATGTCTTTGGAGATGACACAGAAAGACTTTAAACTTCATCTCCCATACATGATGTGGAGTCTCTGATACCCTCTCCAAAGTCTCCTCTCATGCAAGAGAAAAATGGGGCATTTTATGACCCTGTGTTGAAAAATATCTTAAAAACCAAGCCCCAAATATACTTCTCAGCTTACTGTTTCTAAGATTTCAATCTTCTGTTCTTTTCAGGATATTTTGATTTATGAAAAAGAGATGTTCAGAGCAGCCTATTTAAAAAAAAAACTCTCAGAAGGTAATCCACTGACAATGGGGCAAATAGGTTTTCTTCTCATCTTTCCATCCAATTGGCAGTTCCTAGAGTTTTAAATTTTACATGCAATCAGATGTGTATCTGATTCTGAGGCTTCCCTATCCATGGAAATTAGTAAAAAAAAGTTGCAAAAAAAAAAAGGCAAATCACAATAAACATACTCACTTGTGGACCTGTTACCCTATACAAGTCTGTGTGAATATTTTAAGCATTAGGAATATTTGACATTCTTTGGAGTTATTACATCATCTAATAAAACTTCTATATGACACAAGCAAAATCACTTTCTGCCTTGTGCCATAGGCTGCTCTCTACCTAATATCCTTGCTTTCATTTCTATATATAATGCAAGAGATGGCTTTCTGATAGAAGCCTAATGCAATTTAGATGTTTGGTAGGGAAGTGATTGATTTTTCATGAATATTTGATATGGTCTTATACTGTGATATGAGTGATAGTAGAATATTTTAAACTCATTAGTTGACATTAAAAATAAGTTGGAATAGCCAGGCACTTATGATAATATTTGTAGGAGAAAAATACTTGGATATTTTTTATATGTTCTAAAAACCTATGCTTTTAAATGACACAAGGGAAAAACATTTTTGCTAAGTAAAAAATTAGAGCATAAACATTATGATTTGCCTACAGTTTACAGTAAGCTACATAAAAGATGTGTGATATTTAATGACTAAAAAGGACGTGTGATGCTGAATGGCTATAAAGTAGCTCTGATGGAAGAGACTTCAGTTTGCATGTGAACCCTGGTAATGCTGCTTCTTTTCTCCACTGTGCACATTGATCCATTTTTAGCTACTTGGTCCTTTCTGCCGCAGCTGGACTCCGGCATCTGGCCTTTCTGAGATGTGCTTCTCTGTTCTGTAGTGAATGCTTTGTAAGGGCGCAAGCCCCAGAGTGTGAGCCTGTGTGTCAGACTGAGAAAAGAAGTGTTGTAGAATTCATCTCCACATTCCTCTGAGGTATGCCTCTTTCCTCAGGGCTTAGTCCGCTGTGATGGGCAGGGAACTCTGCCTCTCTCCAGGTACCTCAACAAGACATTGACCTTCCTGTGCCTCAAATCCTTCATTTGTGAGTTGGGGTTTCACAAATGATTGATTCACTCAAACATCCCTTTAGAGCTTAAAATATTTTCACAGAATGCAGTGAAGAAAGAAGGATTATATTGTTGATTGTTTGTTTTGGGGTTTGTTGCCTGTTAGCTTGGGTCCATATAAGAATGAAATCTTACAGCTTAGTGGTTATTGTCTAAAATTAATTTTTAAAAAATAACATTGAATTCTATATTAATTTTAAGAGTCAGAACTAACAAGTCTTACTTTGATTTTTTTTGCACATCAGAATTAGTAAATGGACTTTAAAAAGCAAATGTGGGCCAGATATAATCTCAAAACTCAGGAGGCTAAGGCAGGAGGATCCAGAGTTCAAGCCCAATCTGATCTATACAGCAAGTCCCTAACTCAAAAACCAATCACAACAACAAAAGCAAACATGGGACCTGGATTATAGCTTGTTGGTAGAGAACTTGCCTAGTATGCTTGAGGGGCTGGCACCATAAAGGAAAAAATAGTAAATGTGTATATATGCTATTTATTTATAGTATTTAAATTAGATAAAGAACTTAAATTCAGACTCTATGTCTGAGTCCAAGAAAACTCAATTATTTAAGTGGCCAGTGTTATCTGGTAATCAGGCTTCCTAAACCGATTCTGGGAAATTTAGATAAAAATCTCTGTCACTTGTCACGGAGGCTGGAAGAATGGTATTCTGTAAGTTGGCGACCTCAGAATTGTAACTGCATTAGCTGCAGCAGTGGTTGTTTCTGTATGTGACATCAGAAATATGGTGAGATTAAGGATTTCATCTCTACTCTTTGACATCTTATGTTGACAGGTCCTAGAATTTTTATTAATAAGTGAAAATTTAAACATAATATGCAACATGTGTAACTTAGTGGGAAAAGACACCCTCAAATGATTCAGTTATCAACTTGTGATTTTAAAATAATATCCTTAATTTTCCTCACATCTATTTGAAAAAGTGAACACCCTGATCAGTATATTTGTCCTTTACAGATTATATAACATGAAGAGATGATCACAAATACTTCCAGATCATAAAGCTCCAGGTCCATTTCCACAATTTAATTATACTCATCTTTTAATGCAGGAAGGAATCTGGGAGGAGTAGATCTCTGCAGTCATGACAAGTTAAAGTCATATTTCAAATACAATTTCTTCTGACTCTTGGAAATTGGCCACATGTAGAAACTGTGGTCTTTTGTCTGTGAGGACAAAATAGATTTCTCATTTATTTATTTTTCATCTCATTCCACAGAGCAGTGGTGGCAAACCTAAGGTACCTATGCCACAGCAAGCATGCAGAGGCTGCTCTGTGATGATGTCACAAGTTGTATGAGTTGGTTTTTTCTAAACTAAAACCTCAGTATTCAGGTTTAATAGCAACGTTAGCACTTTGCGATTAATAAATGGGTTTGGGGTTGCAGCTTGGACACTTGATCTCTACTAAAAGGTTCGTCATCACTGCCATAGAGGTCCCTGATGTTTTCACTGCAGTACTATGAAATGTTGGACATCCTTGTTGTTTGGTGTTTAGGTTAAGAATTTGTAAATCATAGGACTAGGGACATCTTATGTGGTAGAATTCTGAATGGTAGAGCTCTTGACTAGCATGCATGAAGTCCTGGGTTCAATCCCCAGCACAGCAAAACGAAAACCTTAACACTTATGTCATCTATATAAATAAACTAAGAGTGCTTCTATCATCAAATGTGTTTTTTTTTTAAAAAAAGAGTCATTTTACTATTCTGGTGCTGGAAAGCAAAGTTGAGTGTCCCCTGCTTATATGTATGTGTTAGGTATGTGGAGAAGATTTATAAGGAAATATAGAGAAATCAAAATATTTGTTAAAGTGGTGGGATTATAAATGGTGTCTTTCAATATTTTATTTCATGTTATTATATTTTTTACAATAAAATTTTGAATTATTTTATTATCTAGAAAATATTATTTAGTTATTAAAATTGAAGCAGGGGATGGTAGCAAATATATAATACCAGTACTCTGAAATGCTGAGGCACAAGGATCACAATTTCAAACTCAGCCTGGGAAATTTAGGAATTTAGTGAGGCCCTGTCTCAAACTGAAAAATAAAATAATAAAATGTGCTACCACCATTACTATTATTTAACATACTATGTCAAAAGTCCTAAAAATTGAATGATAATAATGCAATTCATGACATAGCCAAGGACCACCATAAGGATAGGGAAACAGGCAAAATCTTGGGCCCTGATCTGCTGCTAATTAAAAGCATGATTTGCATTTTCTTCTTGGATGCTCGGGACTTAAATGCCATTTTTACAATGAATTGAGGCAACAGCTAAGTTTCTCAGCAAAGGCAGCATCTCCAAAATTGAGTCAAGAAGTCTAAAGTAAATTCGGCTAGATCACCACTCTGCAGAGATATAAAAACATCTGTTAGGTATCCTGCACTGTCACGGAACTCCCCAAACATGATCAGACAGGTCATTGACTCAAGGGTACGTGGACCATTAACAGGAACTACATAAATACTGTATAGGTTAGACCCTGACAAGTGTGTAGTGTCCTATAGGGTAGAGATTATATTGCTGATACAACGGCTCAACTTCCCATGTAAACCCCTTAAAAACTCATAGACAAAAAGCCTTCAGGACTCTCTCCCAGCTAGCAGGAATTATACTTCCTTATCTTTATACCTTTTAAATAAATTTGCTTACACTATGCCTCCTCCATTCATGATTTCATTCTTTGTCACCATGCATATGGCTCTGACATTCTGATATCATGTTTAGGGATTTGTCCAGGATCCCAGAAGAGGTAAGTAAATTCTATACTTTCCTACAGTCTTCTACCTTTTGGCTTCCTGCTTAAGATAATATCAGGACCCCACTGGCCAATAAAAAATAATTTAGCAAAGCATGATAATCTAGTACACACCAATCTTTAAGACTTGGAAAATAGGTTTCACTGATGCAGGCTGTATCAAAATCAGTGCTTACAAGAGAAACATTTAATATAAGATATACAAATATGTAAGAATTTAAAAGATTGGCTTACAGTGGCCACCTACAGAGTCAGATGTGGAAGAGTTCTAAAGGTGTCTGCACACTGGAGATCTGAAGAATCTGACTGAAGGCCTGGAGCTCACTGCAGTGTCCCATGCAAGTCCACATCAGGAGACTGAAGGGTCTGTGATGGAAGGCTGAAGATGATGTCCAAGGCAAAGATTGGAACGCTTCCAAGGAAACAGTAATGAGCTGTCCTTTGTTCCCTTTTTATACGGTTCAGGTGACAAACCACCTATAGGGCGTGTCTTTGGTCTTCAGTACATCTTCTCAGCCACATTCAGAACATGCTAATCCAATTTAATTGGGTGTTTCTTACTCAAGTCAACACAATTAACTATCTCATAGACTGAACTGATTTCTCTGTGACAGAGTAAAAACAAAAAATATAAACCCAGACTTCCCTTAGTTTTCCTTTCCAGTTTGATCCTTCTGCCGATGAAGGAGTAGGTAGATTACCATGAGTTCAAGGCCAGCCTAAACAGCATAGTGAGTTCAAGCTAAGTTTGAACCACATAGTAAGACCCTGTCTTAAAAAACAAACAAACAACATGTAGATTCTTTTTTACTCCCTATCTCAGCTCATCAAAAAAAGCAGTCATAATACAGAAAGAAAGTTTGTTTCCTCAAACACTTGTGGCAAGTTAAAGGCATGATATACCTAAGGACTGGTGGGTGAGGAGAGCCTAGAGCACCAAGGGCAGAGATTGCTCCCTTGCCAGCAGAAGCATCAAATTGGAAGGGAAAATTGAGATGAATCTGAGTGGACAATTTTTTCCTGTTATAGAAGGACTTAAACGAAAATGCTCTACACTGAGGAGTTAGGAAGGCAACAATTTATTATGCTAGTAGACTGATGGGAATCTGTTCCAAATCACCAGCTCCAAGTCAGCTTAGAATTTAATTTAGATACATTTTTCAAACAGGAAGTGCAAGACTGATAGCAGGTTATTACGTGATTGGTGACATGAATTAAGTCTTATGTTGTCAGGCAGGCTCATTCTAAATAGGTTTACTTAAAAAGAAATTGTTTACCATAAAACAGGAACATCCTAGCAAGGAGGGAGAAGGTTTTGAGCAGAGCAAATAGAGTTAAATGCATCCTGCACTGGGCCAGTCTGTCCCAGCCAGACATGAAGTCTTTGAAGCAAGTTGTAAAAACTACGTATATTCTAGGTAGGAAAACACAGACATTATACCTGGATGAAATCAGGTTGACCTAAGCACAATATCTGTACACAGACAGTCAAGGCTAACTGAGCTTAGCAGGCTATGTGACAGGCAGCATGAGCATAGTCACAGTCCACTAATTGATTTTTAACTTCTGCTATAAAATGTATATAAGGTTGCTATTCTGTAACTTTGTCCTTACAATTCAATCACTTTCCAAAGGTCTCACCTATGATCTCCTGGGGCACTTGGGGAAGAGACTCATGCACATCTTTTTATGCAAATTACATTTAGTCTATATCTAAGAATCAACAAAGTTCTAATAGCCCCAGCATTGCTGAAAAGTCCAAGTTCATAGTCTTCTCTGAGATTTAGTGCTAAGTCTTAGCTGTGAGCCCCAGTAAAAATGAAGAAGAAGTTAAACACTGGCAGCAAACAATGGCAGAGGATAAACACTCTCATTTCAAAAGGTAGGAATAGGGAAATAGAAAGGAACGGAACTAAAGTAAGACAAAAACCTAGAAGGAAAACAGCAAAGTAGCTCCATGTCCAGCACTCAGGGCAAGTTGTAGCAAAATTTGAATTCCAAAGAGCTTGAGAACCCGGCCCTATGGCATTGCCAGTGGTTGTAGCCCTCATGGCTTCTATCTCAGGCTGGATTTGCTCACTGCTTGTGTATTTTCTCTGATGTTCCACATTCCTGGCTTCTCTACCTTCCTTGGTTCACCACTGTACTTTCAGGCTCACCTTCTCAGTCCTTTTAGGGCCTACTTACCTAGCCTCCCAGGTCTTCTTGAAATGTAGAGGGAAGCCTCCATCACCCAGCAACTCTTGCATTCTGCATGCCTGTAAAACTGGCACCAGACGGATGATGCTGAGGCCTACTGCCTGTTCAAAATGTAGCCTAGAATTTTGCATGATGGCCGCAGAAACCTCTGCATGCCCAGGTAACTGAGCACCATAAACAAAACTCCAGGAATATGCATTTCTGTGCTTCCTTCCTCCAGCATAGTGCCAAGGAGTTCTCTGTTAAAACACAGTCTTTCACTTTTGCCTTAACAAGAAAGGGTAGTATGTGTCCTATCAGCTTGTTGTAAAGAACCTAGCTTCTTTAATGCTAATCTCTTCAGCAACTAAACTCTCCCCTTATTCAACTTTATAGGCCTCAACCTTGTAGGCATTTCCTTTCTGGTGGAACTCAAAACTTAAAATCACTCAGTTGTGCCATTTGCTCTTGATTCTCAGTATAGAGCTGGGCTCTTTATTCTCAATGTAGAGCTGGTTAAAAGCCACCAACAGTACCCATGCCACAACCTGAATATTGGGTTGCATTGAAATTTCTTCTGCCATATTAATTATTCTGCCACTTTTAATCTCAGTTTCCCACAAAGTTGTTGAACCCAAGCAAACTGTAAATAAATTTTCTGCCACAACATAACACACATGACCTCTTCCCAAATGAAACTTCCTGAGCCTGTTTTTTTCCACTTGCTTTTTTTAAAAAAAAAAAAATCAGCATTCTGATCTTCTGGCCTCTGACTAGACTCTTCTATCAAGTTCACCTTACAGCATTCTAGGACTGCTTCTCTAGCCAACATCTCCAAAACTTTCCAAACTCCTCTTGTGGACCAGTTCCAGGAGCTTTTGATCCACATTGTCAGGTAGCATCACAGAAACAACTTTACTTCTCTGGTACCAAAAATATGTCTTACTTACATCTTCATTCCTGGGACAAAAACCTGACACCCACAACTAATGAAGGAGAGTTTTTTTCTTTTGGGTCCACATTTCAGTTCATAGTTGATTGCCTCCAATACAGGATGGCATGGCAGACTGACATGACATAGGAGAGGTGTTTATAACATGGTGGACGGGAAGCAGAGAATAATAAGGGAGGTGGCAAGAAGGAAGTTATAACCTTCTGGGTGACTCCCATAGTGACTTGCCTCTTCTGACCAGGCCCTACCTCCAACAGATAGTCAGCTGTAATGCCCCTATAATCCAATCACCTCTTCAAGGTCCTACCTGTGATTGTGTGAGGTTTCAGTGGGACATCTGGATATAAACCATAATAGCAGCTTAAGCCAACTTAGCATGTGATAGTTGTCTCCAAACTGAGATCGTCTCTCCATGGCTAATAGCCCTGTAAACTACATTCTCTTCCTTTTTTTTTTTAAATTGAAAAACCTGACAAATAATGAATGATATAAATGAGTTTTAACTGTCTGAACTTGAGATTGAAACAAAGTCCACATGGAGTTAGGTAAAACAGCAAAGTGATCTGTTCACAAAGTTTATTTTTTCCTCTGTTCAGGGTTTTGCATGTTCTAATAAATCAAACGAGACCATTTCTTATTATGAAGATAGCCAGGGAAGATCATTAAAATAGAAAAATGAAGAGTCAGGTGTTTTAAGCCATGAAGTGAGCAACTGTAGAACTAAGTCCCTTGTGACTTAGTGGCACATGGTCATTAGTGGTGCTGATAAAGGATGCTGGCACTGTGCCATCCCACTGGACAAACAGGAAGAGGCACTTAGAAGATGCTGGTAGGTTTGAAGATCAACAAACACTTGCATATTTTATAACCTTAGTCATTATGAACTGTCCTGGCCTATCTCTTGCTCATTTTTCCACAAGCACAGTTTTTTCATTCTTCATATTTTTCTAAACTTTAAAACTTTGTGGTAGACATTCTAGATAATTCTTCTAATTTACCATGTGTCTTAGACTTTGCTGTTAGTGTTTTTTGTCTTAATAGTTATATATATAGACAATCAAGTTGATCGATTTTCTCTTATATCTAGATTTTGAGACAAAAATTATAGAGGAATGTGTTTTCTTCTAACATTTGGATGTTTTATTTTTTCATGAAAACCTCCAAGATGACCCTCAGGCCTTCTACTCATTTGGTTTTTCACCATTTTACATTGAATAGAGTCTGTCCCTACCACAATAGCATATTGCAAATGAAGAGGTGCAAATTTTGAAGCTAGGTTTTAAAAGGAATAATGGCTTTTTTCTTCTTCTCTCATGGATTGCTCTATTTGAGGAAAGTTTGCTGCATCCAGCACAGCTTTTGAAACTCCAGAGTGGGGACAGTGGAGGATGAAGAAAAACAAGAGTCAAGATGTAGAAAGTTGAGGTCAGGTGGAGCCTCCTTTCCTGGTGGGAGAGAAAGAACCACCCAACAACTGCAGCACAGTTTATTTATTTATACACTTGGGAGGTTTTTTATTTATTTATACACTTGGGGTTTTTTTTGTCAGTTAAAGCCCCTGTGTCTAGCAACTTGTTTGTCTACCTTGCCTCAGGTGCTTCACGGTCTCAGAGCTGGAACAGCTTGGGATGGCTCACCTCAGAAGCTCCATGTTCTCAGGGCTAGCCTTGATTTAATGCCACACTTGTGATCAATCTCCAGCTTCAACTACACCTCACAGAAGTTAACTACCAATTCCTGAAGACATTCACATAGTCCCATGAAAAGACCGTGGTGGAAGGAATTGAGGCCTTCTGCCAACAGGGCAACTTGAATCCACCAGCTCCAGGAAACCCCTGGCTAACGTGCCAACCACAGTAAGACTCACCCAGCCAAGATGCTCTTAAGCCTCCAATAAACAGAAACTATGAGATAATTAATGTGTATTGTTTTAAACCACCAAGTTTTAGAGTAATTTGTTAAAAATAATAGGTAAGGTCAGTCACTTGGCAGAGGCAGCACTGGCCGAGACCAGTGTCCTCTGGAGACTGGCAGCAGCAGTGGTGGCAGCAGCCAGAGCTCAAGCTCGAGCTCCAGGGGCTTAGGAAGAGAGAGGGCATGCAGGGCAGAGAAGGGTCCAGTCCGCGAAGAGTGTTCAATGGCATTTTTCTTCAGAGCTATGGCGCCGAGGTGAGCCCATCCATGACCATGAGTGACAAGAAGAGCCTGACCAGGCCAAAAAGATAAGCAAAATCTGTACCGGATGAAGGCTTTTGAGATCGTACCTTCAGAAATAGTTCCAAAGCCTTCAAATGCAGCATCTGCAATGTAAGGAAAGGCACCTCCACCAGAAAACCTCAGATCAATTCTCAGTTGGTGGCACAAGTGGCAGGGCACTATGCCACTCTGCTACCCCCACAAAAAGGAGAAGGTTGAAAAGCAAGATAAAGAGAAACTTGAAAAAGATAAGGAAATTAGTCCTAATGTTACCAAAAAAATATCAACAAAAAAACAAAACCAAAGACAGATATGCTGAAGAATCCTGCTCGTGTAGCTAACTGTATACAGTTTGCAAATGCTACAACAAAGACCAGCAAAACGAGTCATACCTCAGGGCCCCAGCTGAAAAGTGTGGACCCGAGCATCACACAGCAGTTGGCAGTAACTATGGGCAATGTCACTGTCATTATCACAGACTTTAAGGAAAAAAACTTGTGCTTCTTTGTAGCAGGCAGCTGAGTTAGTTAAAATATTATAGGCAATAGCCAGGTGTGGTGGTGCACTCCTGTTATCCCAGAACTCAAGAGGCTGAGGCAGGCGGATCGTTCCAAGTTCGAGACCAGCCTGGGCTACAAAGTGAGCCCAAGGTCAGCCTGAACTGCATAGTGAGACCCTATCTCAAAAAAAGACAAAAAAAAAAAAATTATAGGCAGTGAGATAGGGTTAGGTCCTCAGTGCAGACGCCTGGCAGCTGTGGGAAGCTGACACCTCCTGCTGTGGACCAGGCCTCAAGACAAAACACCATACAAATGCACCCATATCCTGAGGATTGATACCCTAAACAGTTCCCATTCCCCTAGGAAAGAGTCACTGCTCTGTAAGAATGACCACTTTCTAAGTGACTGGCTTCCCCATCTGTCCCTAATGTAATCAATTTTACCTGAACTATTGATCTTATTGGCTAACTATAGTTATGTCCCAACCTTATGCCCATCTACCTTGTGAGCTCCCAGTCTTCCCTTTGAACCCATGGCTTTACTCTATAAAATCCCCTGGAAAAGACAGAGTCCTTGGTAACCCGCTCGGGACCCCTTCTGTCTCTCTTCAGACAGAGGCTTTCTTTCTCTCAATAAATATACTCTGCTCTCACCTCCATTGTTCCTAAAATTCATTCTTCGATTTTAGAGAACACAAACTCTCAGACATAGTAGGTTGGGAGTTTCCTTCCCCTATATCAGTATCCAGACCAAATGGAGACATGGCACAAGTGGAACTTCAGAAGGCAGCTTTATTACGCTAATAGGCTGTCAGGAATTTCAGTTCCAAATCATCAGCCCTGACTGGAGTTCTAGATCTTCATGTTGGGGACCACAAATTCACAGTGACTGGTTTTTCATATTTCTCTGAGGGATGAAAGGAAGGATTGGGATTGTTGGTACCTTCCATCTGGGACTTTCCATTGACTCTTCTAAACATGGGATAATTTATGCTTTCTTGAGTCATCAATTCATTTTTCTTTCTTACAACCCTACTATGGTTTGTTTTACTAAGCAAAGGTTATCAACTACACATCAGTCCCAACATTGGGTCCTTCAGTGTGTGGACATTTCCCAGTTCCTTGGGAATGGACTCCAGTGCCAAATGACCAAGTTTCAGGGAAAGCTCATATGGCAAGAGCAAATACATATGTGACCTTTGTTTTCATTGACAGAGAGATGGCTCAAGTGAACTGTCCATTTTTTTTCACTTTTTTCTGCTTTGCCTCCTCCAAATCAAAGACCACTGATACACTTCTACCTATCATTTGAAAAATGTTTTACTTTACTTTTATTTGGATTTGGGAATCTGCCTTGTATTTGACTTCTTTCTTCATACCATTGAGTGTGTAGTGCTTCAGAGTCATTTCAAACATAAGAACTTGATGTTAACTTTATTTGATCCTACTTCAAGGACTCATGAGAAGGCAAATAAGGTTAAGGACACACAAGAGAGAAAATAAGGTAGTGAAGCACCACATTTTGTTGTTAAGAAAGTGGTGTGCTTATTAATAGAACTAACTTCTGTCTGTGGAGGCAACAAGTAAAAAGAAATTAATAGCTTGAATTGAGTAGCCAACAGTAAAGCTTTCTTTCACATTTACATTAAAACTATTCTGTAGTCTACTAATTACTGTAATTAAAATTCTTTTCTTAAGAGGTCTAGATTTTAAAGTAATGCCATTTGTTGCTGTGGTCCTATTCTCAAATGCATGAACAATGTCCCCTTTTTAAAGCTGTGCTTATATTTTTAAACACCTTCTTAAAGTATATTTATTAATGAACCAAAGGAAATTAGGTGCTCTCTACAAGCCTCAAAATATATAATACATAGTGATTTGACTATGACTTTTAAATCCACATTTTAATATTAGGGTGATATTACAAAGACATTCCTTCTAAAGTTTTAATACTGCTTTTATTAAGGGTCTCAGGAAGGGTAAATCGGTCAGCCATGTTTATTTTTCAGAGGTATAAGGAATTGCTAAGTTTTTAATTAACTTTTTAAAAAACTTAAATGCCACCAAACTTATGGGTTGCACTGCTTTTTAAACCAATAATTATTGGTATGCACTTTATCCAGAATCACTGTGTACTTTTCAAAATTAATTTCATGTAAAATGATTAGACCCCTAGATTAGTGGAATAACTGATTAATCAGCTACTCATAGGCTGCTAGGTTAACTCATTGAAAATGTTTTGATTTTTCAGTTTTGCCTTTGTGATAAATTAAAGAATGGGGAAAGATGAAGGAAGGGAAGGTAGATTACTACTGAACAGATGGGATGAATTTGCTGTTTTAGTAGGGGCTGTAGCTAGCAGTGGGAGTTACCTATGCAATCAGATGTTAAAAGACTGTCCTTTAGCCTTAGTTGTTCTGTTAGGGTAGCAAAGTGGTAGGTATTTTTAGACTCTGAATTTCTGAAATTGTTGACACCTCTCAGGCATGTATTCTGGAAATGGAATTCCTCTTTCTGCTTTTGCAGTTTCCCCTACATTTAGTAGGCAGTGCATAAAAACACTAGTGTAGGTTATAAAGATATATATTGTAGTGTAGGTTATAAAGATATATATATTAAAAGACTTGTTACTTGGTATTCAATGGCACAGGAAGCAGGTTTTAAAAAAGCACAATGTTATGCTTTCAAGTTTCCACTGGTTTTGATACAACACACTCACATTCATGAGTGCACAGGCACACACAAGAGCTTACTGGACTTATTTTGCTTGAGTCATGCAATTTTTTAAAAAGGTAAAGGCATCTTGACACCTAGAAAATGTTTTAATCAAAACTTTTCAATTTCAATCTGAATATTTTAGAAATTGGTCAAAGCTTCTGTGAGTTTCATTCCACTAAGATGTTTTACCTGCCTTATCAAGACCATTCTCAGTCTACTTTTTTAAGCTACCACATCTTAAATTATTGAAAATGTATTAATTTCTGAATATATAGTAACCTTTGCTTGTATGTAACCAAAAATTATTAAGAGCCAACATTTAGAGTATGAAATGGAGCTCAACAGCTTTTAATGCCCAAGTAGTTCTGTTCTTGTGTATGACTTGTAACCTTAATTTATGGTGTAAAGATGGTTACATTACTTCCTTAGCTTTGTTTGTTGGAGGCAAATAGAGAACACTTGTTAAGTATGTCAAAACATAATGTTATCTTCTGAATTTTTGTTAATGTATTAAACAAGCTGTATTTCCATTTGCCCAGAAAGAGCTCGTATAATGCTTTTGGAAGTTTTCTGCTCTGTAATGTTTTTAGAGCTGACAGTCTGTTAGGTTTGTTTTCTCTTCATGTTATAGTGTCACTTGGTGGTTTTGTGAACTGGTCAGAAATTCAAGATTTTGAATTTTGAGGGAAAATTTATTTTGTGCACTGCTGTTTGTCTAGCAAATAATAGATGTTAATATATTCCTGGTACTGGCATGTGCACAGCTATGTTATCGGAAGCCCCTTTGTCATTTTTCTGCTTTACATAGAAATGTCTATTTATGAACTCTGCTTGTAGTTTTTTCACAAATAAAATAGTAAAATTAGAACAAAAAAGAGTAATAGGTAAGCAATACATCCATAATATGGTATTTGTATTTCTTTTGATGTTCTTAGACTGTTCTTTGCCTCTGTTCTGATTCTCAGGTACAGTTCAGGCAACTGAGGGTTACATGGTTACACACATAAACTGGTGTTGCACATCACCAAAGCCTCCTCAGACATGGCAGTGTGTGTGTGGGAAATGGCTCTGCATTGGTTAAGATTCAGTTTCTGTACCCTATGACTTAATCAGTTCATTAAGAGTGACTGGCCTCTGAGGCTTGGTGTGGTGGCACAAGAGGCTGAGGCAGGAGGATTGCCATGAGTTCAAGGGTTAGCCTGAACTACAGAGTGGGTTCAAGGCCTGCTGAACTGTGTAGTGAGACCCTGTTATCAAAACAAAGAAACAAAAAAGGAGTGACTAGTCTCTGGAAAAACTAGACTTTTATTTTTTTGTACAATTAGGGGCTTATAGACAGGGTGCAGGAGACTAGATAGGGAGGACTGAGGCCTAATTGACCTTCTCTGGGAGCACAAAGGAGAAAACCAGCAAGCTGTGCTCCTTCAGTAACATGCAGGTATGCCGGCATGTTGTAGGTTCTAAGGAAGAGTCAACAGAGCTGAGAGCTGGTTGTTTACCTGGGCACACACTATAGATAATAGGGGCAAATGCATCTTCTACCCTAATTGCTTGTTCCCATGTCCGAGGCAATAAAAGCAAGGTGAGTCAAATAATCAGGGCTCTCTGTCAAAGAGAGGCAAGAGCCCCCTGGTGCTTCTTTTTAAATTAATTCTGTGTCTCTTTGTTTTTAATTCTTGTTCATTCTCTGATTAGTAACAAACTTGTAGGTATTCCAAGCAGGCATGGTTTCCTACAAGTGGTACCTGAACGGAGACCCAACAAGGGAAGTCTGCCTGGGGGAAAGTTGTAGTCAGTCAATGGTGGGGAGTTCCACAGCAAAGAGGAGCTGGCCAACAAAAGGAAAAAGGAAAATGAGAAGAGGAAAAGGAACATGAGTGTTCATAGAAAACCTTCTCAGGGTAATGAGGCAGAATTCATTGATTAATACAGCATTATACTCCTTTATGGAAATTGTGTTGTGTCAGTCTAGTGCTCAAATCAGTACCCAGCTGCTTTCTCAGATGTTACACGATATTGTCAAACATAATTCTTGATTTCCTCACTGGAACATTTGTTATAGGAAGTTTAGAATGAAGCCGGGTGTGGTGGCTCACGCCTGTAATCCCAGCACTCGGGAGTCTGAGGCGGGAGGATCCTTGCGAGTTCAAGACCAGCCTGGGCTACAAAGTGAGCTCAAGGCCAGCCTGAACTGCTTAGTGAGACCCTGTCTCAAAAAAAAAAAAAAAAGACAAAAAAAAAAAAGTTGAGAATAAGTGAGAGAGAGTTAAGAGCATGTTCATACCCAGGGCTCTGTTATATCACCTGAAACTTTCTCCACATGGAGCTTGGTCCATGCAGTGCTTTGTCTTTTAACTGGGGGAAAGTATTCCACACCTAGTATACCCATGAGAGAAGATAAAAAATGAGAATTAAGAGTCCTGGTCCCCTTTTCTTCCTCCTCCTCTTCTTCCTTTCCTTCCGTCTGTGGTACAGAAGTAGTATCTCCTTATCAAAGATTGGTTGGACAGGGTGCACTTAATGGAGAGCCCTTTGGAATGTGCTTAAAGAACCAGAATCCAGTGTCATGAACAATGGGGCTTGAGGACCATTCACAGTGTCCTTGTTGGAGTCTGTCTTAGAACCTTTGTGCTTACCCCTTTAGACATTAAACACTTGGCTGAGTCTTGCCTTTCTGCAGGTCAATAATTAAATTTGTATGTTAATCTCCAAAAGTTAATAGCTGAACAAGCACAACAGGAGTGAGTGGCAGGATATCCTGAGATTACTGAGCAAATTCTGATAGTAACAGGTCCATATTCAGACCTAATCTCACAGCCCTTCCAGACTAGGTTTATACACAAATGGCTCTCATGATGAAACAAATCTAGGTAACTATTCCTGAGGAAGATATTCTAAATCAGTCCCTTTTACACATTCTTCAGGGCTCATGGGAGCCTTATGCCCAATTCTTAGCCAGGTTTCAGGAAGCTGTCTGACAACAAAAGACATGCCAAAGCAGCAAAGATTACTGTGCTGCAGCTGGCTTCTCAGAGTGCTAATAAGGACAAATGTTGGGGGCTGTCTGAGCAAGTAAAAATTTTAGAAACTATCTGAAAGTATGTCAAGATGTGGGGACCAAAGTCCATAAATCCTCTATGTTTGCTCAACCTATGTTTGGCTTAATTAGACAAAAATCAGTCTTCTTCAAAATACAATGTTCTAAATGTGGCATACAGGGCTTATTCTGCAAAGAGTGTACTCAGCCCCAGGCAAGAAAGGGTGTAGTTATCCCTCTCCAGGGGGAAAAAGGCAGTAAGCATTTCTGCTAGGTGTTGGAAATAATTGCGCTAATCAATGTTGCTCTGAATATCAATATGGAACTCATCTGGTGGGAAATAGGACTGGCCCTAGGCCCAACATACAATAAAATCATTCCTTTTTACAATAAAATCATTCCTTTTTACAATAAAAAAGTACAGGCTTATGGCTCCATTCCTCAGTGTTTCTGGAGGGCCATTGAGTCCCTTACCACCAGAACCCCAAGAAACACAGGATTAAATCTTCCCAGTGCTGAATGGGTGACTTTGATAGCCAGAGATAAACCCATTAAAATCCCCATGGGAATCTGGGGTCCTTTTCCTTAGAGACTGTTACGGTTTATGTCTAGATGTGCCCCCAAAACCTCATGCAGTCATAGAGTTTTGGGGGGGGAGGTGGTTGAATCTAGATTGATTGATTTGTAGTGTAATGCTGGAATTAAGGGTGCTGGGATTAAATGTGGGTGATACTGGATCAGTAAACTGATTGGATTGGCACCACCCTAATCCCGGTAGACAGGATACAACATAAGGGACACGAAGAGGCTTGTCTCACTCTCTCCCCTTGTTGTTTTTACTGTCTTTTGCCACCATGAATGGTTGCCTTTCTGCTATGTGCCACCATGCCTTGCAACCAGCTGATAATGGACTAAAATCTCTACAAACTTTGAACTAAATAAATCTTTCCCCCTTTAATTTTGAGTGTTGAGCGTTTTGTCTTGGAAACAAGAAAATCAACAGGTACTATGGGTCTAGTCCTAGGAAAAATTAGATCAAACCTACAGGGAGTTGAAGTATTCTCTGGGATTACTGACTCAGATTATTTGGGGGAAATTCAGGTTATGGTTCAGTCACATAATATGTGGATTTTTTTAAACCAGGGATTGAATTTGCAAACTCACACTTGCCAGGCAGATGCTTATGCCACTAAGCTAAATCCCCAGCCCTGATACTTGGATTTTTGAACAAGGAGATTCTATTGCTTAACTCATTCTTCTACCAACTATGTAAACCACAGCTATTAGCCAAGAAATTAAAGGATTTAACAAATTCTCATTAGAAGGTGTTCTTCACTCAAAATGTCACAGACCACCAGCCCATGTATATGCTTAAGATTAAAGGAAAATGTTTTCAAGGGCTCATGAACACAGATGAAGATGGATCAATGATGGGTGCATCCCAAAGGTCATCTGACTGGCCCACTCAAGCAGTAGCCACCTCCTTGGTGGTGTTTGGGTCACCCAGACAGGTCATGCAAAGTGCTTATGTAATCCCTGACAGCATTATGGGAGTCTTTATCCCATTTATTGCAGGGATCCCAGTCAATTTGTGGGGCAGGTATCTGGTGAAAGAATGGCAAATTTAAATTACTAATGAGGCAGTCCCATCTCTTGACAGAAAGATACTCAAACTCACAGAAGTCTATTAGAGGGATGAAAGGGAAGAGTCAGACTATGGGACAAATGTTTAATGGCAGTCACTGTGGCTTCTCCTCATTCAAACATTGCTCTCTCATTAAAATTGAAAATTGATGTTCCTTTTTGGGTGGACCAGTGGCCCCTACCAAAGGAGAAGCTCATTTGCTAACAAGTGTTAATAGAAGAGCAGTTGATGAGACATATTGATCCTTCCATTATCCCTTGGAATAGTCCTGTTTTTGTTATACCAAAGATATCAGGAAAATGGTGTCTGCTTCAGTATTTAAGAGCTATCATTGCATGTATTTGCCCTATGGGTACTCTGCAGTCTGGACTTCCTTCTCCCACTGCAGTACCACAAGACAGGCCTATGATAGTTATTGATTGGGGGGGGGGTACTGGGAATTGAACTCAAGACCTTGTGCTTGCCAGGTAGGTACTTGTGCTGCTGAGCTATATCCCCAGCCCTGATAGTTATTGATCTTAAGGATTGTTTTTTTGCAATCTGTTTAAGTCTGCAGGATCAACCTCATTTTGCTTTTTCTGTTCCTGCCACTAAGTTTGCTGAGTCTATGCACGATGTCAATAGACAGTTTTGCCACAGGAAATTATGAACAATCCCACCCTGTGGCAGTATCTTATTGGTCAAGCTTTAGATCCTGTTAGGAAAAAATTCCCTCAAGCCTATATAATATAATACACAGATGATATATTGCTTGCTGTTGATTCATAGCAAGGATTTATCCTTTTTATAGAAATTAAACTGGTTTTGAGACAACATGGATCATGCATAGACCCAGAGAAAATTCATACTATCTCTCCCTATTGTTACTTGGAAACTATGGTAATGGTTCAAGTCCAGAAATTAACATTAAGAAGAGACTCATTAGAAACATTGAATGATTTCCAAAACTTACTGTGGAACATTAATTGGATTTGCCCAAAATTAGACATAGTCATATGTCAGCTAACTAGTTTATACAACACATTACAAAAAGTTTCAGATCTGAAATCTCCCCATACCCTCAGACCTGAAGCCCTTAAATAACTTCAGATAATAGAACTGCTTTGGCCAATAGACAGGTGTTTAGAATTAGTCTGACTGTGCCTCTTATGTTGATCATATTAGCCATTCCTCACTCTCCCACTGGACTTTTTGGTCAAGTAGTGAACAATAAATTTCAAAACCTATTGAATGGCTTTACTTCCCTAACCAGCTTACAAAAGTCTTCAGATGTATATAGATCAAATACCTAAGATAATTCAGCAAGCGTATCACTTCAGCATAGAGCTTTTAGGATTTGATCCTAATCATATCATTCTCCCTATTATTAACCTTGCAAGGCCTACTCATTTATTAAAAGCTTCATTAGTTTGGCAGATAGCTTTTGCAGATTATATTTGATTAGTTGATAATCATTATCCTTCCCTTCCAATAAGTTTGTACAGCTATATTGTCCTTATCCACTTATCTTACCTAGGGATACTCAGACAATTCCTCTTACAAATGCCTTAATTTATTTTAGAGATAGATCTTCTCAAGGTTTTGCTGATTACAGGGCTATGCAAAATCACTGGAAATTTGCTACTACTGGACTTTTAGCTCACTGATAAGAATTAGTTGCTGTAATTACCATATTGGAATGTACTCTGGCAGAACCTGTTCACATCTTGTATGATTCCACCTATGTGGTTAATGTCACTAATCACTTGGAGACCACCAGTACAAAAACCACCCTAGATCATCCTCTGTTCAATTTGTTTTCATTATTGCAGGAAGCCATTAGGAAAAAGAAGGCCTCTTTTTACATAGATCAGGTACATTCACACTCCAGTCTTCTAGGACCAATGGTAGAAGGAAATCATCATGTTAATAGACTCTTCACCTTAATTTTTCAACCAGTGAATCTTTCCCACTGTTATTTCCATCAGAACACTTGAACCCTTACTTCTGGCTTTAAACTTTCTAGATCACAGGCACACCATATTGTACAATCTTGTCCAGCATGCCAAACTTCCATCAATTCCATCAAAAGGCTGTAATCTCCAAGGCCTCACAGCAAATGAGTTATGGCAAATGGATGTAAAACATATATAGCCATTTGGGCAGACCTGTATACATGTTAGTGTAGATACTTACTCTCATTTTATGCATGCTACCTGCCATGCAGACTACACTTCAGGGCATATACTGTAACACTGTCTCTCCTCATTTACAAAGATTGGAATTCCTAAGAAAATAAAAACAGATAATGGTCCTGCCTATACAAGTGAAAGAGTTCAATGATTTTTGAATTCATGGAATGTTAGTAATTTTTCTGGAATTCCTTGTAAGCCACAAGGGCAAGCTACTATTGAGCATGCACATTTGACATTAACATGGCAATTACAAAAACAAAAAGTAGGGGCAACCCATTTGGGACTCTGCCTATTTCTCAAGTACTATTCC
This sequence comes from Hydrochoerus hydrochaeris, assembly GCA_004027455.1. NCBI lineage: Eukaryota > Metazoa > Chordata > Mammalia > Rodentia > Hydrochaeridae > Hydrochoerus > Hydrochoerus hydrochaeris. The sequence continues at coordinate 54,070 of PVLA01004696.1, read as the reverse complement.
TTCACCTCATTCCTTTTCTCCAATAAATTCTCCTACTCTTAACATCCATTGTTCCTGAGAATTTATTCTTTGACTCCAGGGAACATGAACTCAGTATATCTAACATCTAACATTTCCCTAAATCATGTTAGAGGCCCACCAAGATCTTTGGAAGGAGGTATGAGATTGTTTCTGTTTCATGTCACCCCTAAAATATTTCACCTGGATTTTGGATTGCAGCTCACTTAGTTAATCAAAAATGGTCATTCTTGAATTTTATGCATTGTCTTTCTCAATTGCTTATGCCTTGTCTCTTTTATGCATTGTCTTTTGTTCACAGATGTAAAAGGTTCCTTTTTTATTCTTTCTGATTATTACTACAAGAGATCTCTGTAAATTAACTTACAAAAATTTCAGGCTAGTCTACTTATAGTTACAAACTTAAAAACTGTTACAGAGTTATTGTGTTACAGAGTTATTGTGTATATTGGTCTATTAATAATTGTCTTATATGTGCCTGTTTGTCTGTCCAATTTGTGACTGGTTGCAACATTTACAGCTGTTTTGTTCAAGGTTGACAAATTTTCCTTCTCATTGCTTCTTTGGATTTTAAAAATATGTCTATAACATAAGTTGGCTTAAGATAAGTGTCTTTAGGGTTAAAGTCATGCTTCTACCCAGGTTGCCAGCTGATCAAAATGATGTCAAGACTGGTTTTACAAATGCAACACATATTGTTGTCTATGTACAATAACTTGAAAGTCTTTTACTGGTAAAAAAATAATGTGTTAATTGCTATGACCTGGTTCTTGCGAGTCATCCAAAAAATTTGTCAACATGATTAAATAGAAATTGCTTAGGTTTGGAAAAAAAACTGCAGGATAGAACTCCCTTTGGGAAAGAGCAGCTGCCTGGAAACATTTATTCCATTCTCTGTTACAAAAGGGACTCCAATAGCTTTTTTAAAGACACACACCAAGAAACATTGTTAAACATATTATTGTGTTAAGTTTACATTGGTTATCATAAAAAATTAAGTTTTATGTGAGTAAAACAACAAGGTTTTTTAAAAAGTTGCTTTTGAATTTAAAATAGTTATACTAATTATTTCCCTAAGTTCATTGAAGAAAAAGATTTGTGCTGGTATCATTCAGATGATTGAATGTGGATGTCTTATGCTCTGGGTGAATGATTTGGGGATGACAATGTGCAATGTATGCACCGGTGTTGCCTCCTTGGAAAAAAAAAGTTGCTCTTGATACAAAACTAAATTAACATACAAAGATTTTCATACATCTGTGACACTCATTATTGTTAATTTCATGGTGTACTAAATGTATTCATGCCTTTCAGGTATACAGGTCTTCTAAAATGTAAAACCAGGATCATTTATGGTGATAACTTTTTCTTTTAGGCCTTTCTCTGGTGCTCCAGATACTTGTGATAAGAGACACATGTCAAAGCAGCATGAGATCACTAGTCAAATGATAGTTTTTTAAAAAGTATGTGATATGTATGTGATATATATCACTACATTTAGAGATGTTCAGGCACCAAGTAATCCAAACAATGTCACATACTGAAAATTAAAGGCTAGACATTATGAACTTCTAAGGTATGTTTATAGACAGGGTCATTCTCCTGAGATGGCATCCTATTGAAGGATAATAAATTAGGTGAGTTTTTTGGTGTCATTTAATATCTGTCTTGTGATTAGATGAAGACGTTTTATTAAAAAGGCTATTCTATATTAGGATGGAAGTTTAAGTGTGTTGCAAAGACAATGTCACCATGACTGTCATGTTAAAATACAAAATGAGACCTTTGATCTGAATTTTTCTCTGTAAAATGATATAATTGTCTATTAGCACTCCTCAGGGATTCAACTACTAAAACAACCGTGGTTGATAAGAAATAACAATCCTCTGGTTATACTTAATATTTTAAAGTGCTTGATATTTAGATGAAACTGTAATAGTTAAACTCACTGCTCCCTTTGCAATACTGATGAAACTGATCATCTCTTTTGGGTGTTCAACAACTGAAGTTTGGTGACTAAAATAAGAGAAGTAACTGGGCTAAGAAGACAGTCAGTATTTTGTCCCTGACCCTCCGAGGTCAGTCAGAACCTGTAGGACATGAGGGAACCTCTTCTACAGGATTCTACAACTTTGGTAGTCATCCAACCTCCTAAGAAAGAGATTGCTGAATTCCATAGGACAGGAATCAACAGATTTATAGTGTGCCAAAAGAGGGTCATCAAAGAGGGACAATTTTCCTATGCTTTCACAGACAGCAACATGGTCAAGCCAGACCATGACCCATCCTGGAGGCTGACACTTGACAGATGAGCTAAGAGGCTCTGTACATGGTTCCAAAAGTAATGCCTGAGGAAACCTAACTAACCTTGATAGTAGCAGAAGGTTATTTTTGATTAACACAGGTCTTATTTAACTTGTTCTTAAATACCCAGCAGAGAAGTATAACTAAAACATGTATGAAAACTATACAACTGTAGTAAAATTGTACAGTTTTGTAGTATAACAGTATAGTATACAATTGTAATAAAAAGGGTTCCAATCACTGACCCTTTCTGGCAGTTTCTAGCTGTACCAGCAGCTAACATAGTTATGGTACATTAAGGAAAAAAGTACAGTGGAATCTAAAAAAATTCAGCAAGAATCTTTAAATTCCTTAGCTAAATTGTCTTTTGAAACCATTGAACTCTCCATCTTCTTACAGCTAAAACTAGAAGGACTTATGACAAGAAGTATTGGATTTACAGATAACTTCCATTAATAGTAGGGTTTAAGGGACAACTAGTTACAATTGCTATTCCAATCTTCTCAGAGCAGTTTATGGATCTGGCTCTTTCCACAATCTGCCTTTTCATTCCAGTTCTCATGCTTTGATTGCTCATGCTTTAATTTCTTGGAAAATTTATTTATTCTTGCTTAGAGTCTGCCAAACTCCAAGTAGTCATGCAGATCAATATTGGAACCAATGTCATTAGAACCAGTGACAAATGTGCCAGACTCCTTTTGCCAGGGTCCACTAGATCAACCTTGTAAAGGCAGTTCATAACTAATAAACTGCAACAGGACTTCTAGCCAAAGCCCATTAGATTACCCTCTGGAGAAGGACTCTCACTGTGGTTTCCCCTTCACTGACCTTTCTCAGCTTGAACCAGTTAGATGAAATCCATGCCCCTTCTCTCCTAACCACAGTTAGGGTTACCTCTTCGGAGGGGTAACATTATAGATAGCTAATATCTATCTATGTTATTGGGGAAATATTGCAGGCAGTCAGACAGTTCCAGGCCCTCAAAGGAATCAGTACGGAAGATGGGAATGCATCAAGACTGTAGCTGGAGGCACATATGAAACAGATAAAGTCTCAGTGACTAGATTTGCATACTTCCCTAAGGGATAAACAGAAACTTGAGATTATCAATATCACCCCTTTGAGATTTATCATTATCTCATTAGGGGTAGGATATCCTCTTCCATTCACTAAGACCACTGAGACTAATACTAAAGACAAAACTATAGATTATCGACCAAGATTAATGATGTCATCCATATGCCCTTGCTGCCATTGGATTCAATATTACTTAAGTGACTAAACTTGTAATCTTATTGGTTGATTATAATTTTGACCCATATTTTACCCACCTCAATGATTTTGCTCTATAATGAGAAGTGTGTTCATTAGCAATCTAGTCCAGACCCCTGCTGTCAGAAGCTATTCCTATTCCTCATTCCTTTTCTCCAATAAATTTTCCTGCCTTTTTTTTTTTTTTTGGTACCAGTGATCAAACTCATGACCTTGTACTTGCCAGGCAGGTGCTTTGTACTGATCTACATACACAGCCCAAAATTTTCCTACTCTTAAAAGTGTGTGTGTGTATGGGGGGACAGATAGTAAGTCATAATAAACCATAAGCTTGCCTTGATTTGCAACATTTACCCTTAATTTTTAGAATCCTGTCGGTGATATAGACAGCACCCTGGTGGAATTACATCGGTCAAAAGTACAAGAGCATGGGGAAAGAGAGAAAGCACAAGTGTCATGGTGTCTCTTAGAGACAGGAAATTGGGAGGGACTGGTTACACTGTTGGCATGAGTGTGGGGGTTTGCTTGTGTCATTGCAGGAAATAGTGTGGGTGCCCTCAAGGAGTGTGAAACCATACAGAAGTCCTCCCCATGACACACTCATGGTGGAACCTTTTTCTGCTCTCCTCACCAATGAAAGATGTCTTCCAGACGATAACTGAAGAAAACCACTCAAGAGGCAGAAAGACATGCCCATCATTAACACCTACCTGAGACAAGAACACCAAATTCCTTAAACTAGACCACTGGGGAGTATTTCTGATTGCTGATCACAACTCTGCCCCTCTTCAGTCAGAAGTATCCAGAACAGTCTTCATCATTTGTCCTCTTAATAGTAGTTAGTGGTACTTCTCCTTAGAGGTTACAGTTAAGACAGTTACATTATAGGTCATCAGACAGGGCTATGCAGTCAGGCAGGGCTCCCTGAAAGGATCCAGTACTGATAGATTGCCACTGTGAATGGAGGCATAGTCATTAAATACTAGACCTCAAGGCAGAAGAAAGAATGACTACACCTACATACTTCCCCTAGGGATGAATAGCAGCAATTGATATTCTGTTGCTGCTATTGCAGAAAGGGGGAGATATAGGAGACCGGTTAGTGAAGATAGAGTTCTGCTGATATCTGTCAGCACAAAGGAGAAAAATAGCAAGCCGTGCTCCTTCAGGAACAGGAAGACATGCTGGCACACTACTCTTCTAAGGAAGAGTCAACATAGCTAAGATCTGGTTGTTTACCTGGGCATATACTATAGATAATAGGAGGAGACAGACGAATCTTCTTCTATCCTAATTCTTTGTTTTGATGTTTTAAGTAAATAAAAGCAAAGTGAACCAAAGACTCATGGCTTCTTGTAAAAGAGAGGAAAAAGCCCTCTGGTGCCTATTTATTTATTTATTTATTTTTGGTACCAGGGATCAAACTCACAACCTCATGCTTGCCAGGCAGGAGCTTAAGCCACAGAGCTAAATCCTCGGTGCCTCTTTTTAAATTAATTCTGTATTTCTTTTTCATCTTTGTTCACCCTCTGACTGGGGACAAACTTGTAGGCATTCCAATCAGTCTTGGTTTTCTACAGCAGGGAAAGAATAGAATAAGGGCATAAAGGCCTCATTAGGTTGTCTGGCTAATCCTGACTGGAAAGAGTTAAAACTTTATTAGAAGGAGCAGTTAAAAAAACAAGAGCGAAAACTGATAAACTTACCATGGAGGAAGCCAGGTACACTAATCAAAATAGCCACCTCTTCTTACCTCCAATAAAATATAAAGGGCTCAAAGGGGGAGGGGCTATACCTAAGTGGGGGGGAATATAATATATATATCACAACTCTGCCCCTCTCCAGATATAAATATACCTCCACTCTATGGTTCACATATGGCTGCACTACATAATACATACCCCCTTATTTTAATACTAACTTTAAACAGCATTGCATATAAGACTCCTCCTAGCCAAACTATAAATCCCTGATATAAGGCCCTGACAATAAGCTGGAAGGAGGAAATCAAACAAAGCCCACCAAAAGGAATGTGCACATAAGTAGGGGTGCTCAGTTAGTCTTCCATCTTGGCATCTATCTGAAGACAGCCCAGAGAACGAGTCAGATTGTGACAAATTCCATAGAAGAAAGGTTCCCCAAAACCTGATAAAAGAGGCTGGAGACAAAGGACCCAAGGGGAAATCCATCTAGACCCCCTGCTCCCTCTTCATGACAAACTTCTGTCTTCTCCTTTTTTGCTCCTTATAAAAAAGTTTCTTTGTTTCTTAAACTCTATCCCACTAGTTCGTTACTGGTGCTGAGTTTACAATCCTGGTTAGCTACTCCTCTCAGTGGAGCAGTGCTACTCACCCAGACACAACATAGGGATTGAACCTAGGGTCTTTGCACTGAGCTACATCATCAGCCCAGTGTTTATTTTTTATTTTTGAGACAGGGTCTCCCTAATTTGTTAAGTTGCCCAGGCTGGGCTTAAACTTTTGATTCTCTTTCTTCAACCTACCAGAGTGCTAGCATTACAGGCCTATACCACCAGGCCTGGTTTAAATGTTTAAATGTTTTAAAAGCAACTTCTAGCCAGGCATGGTGTGCCATAGCACACTGGGAGGCTCCCAGCACTCTGGGAGGCTGAGGCAGAGGATTGTAAATTCGAGCCCAACCCATGCAACTTAGTGACTCAGTGAGATCTTGTCTCAAAAATGGAAAAAAAAAAAAAGGTGGGGTTATAACTCAGTATGAAGGCCCCAGATTCAATCCCCATTACTAAAAAAAAAAAAAAAGAATTTAAAAAATAAATATATATACCCACAAAATCATGGTGCTGTTTTATAGTAAAAAGTATGTCCCTTCTTGATACTTAATCCATTTATACATGGCTAGTCTTCTATAAAGAGGTGATAATATTCTACCTTTTGGGGCTTTGTAAGAGCTACAAAATGAATACTTACGAAGCTCCAGTGCCTCACACACAGTAAGTACGTGGTAAATTTTACTCCTAGGACTATTATTATTCCACAACTGAAAGAATGTTAGTTTAGTCTCCCAATATAGAACCCTAACTCCTTTCTTTCCTCTGGTCTGCATATTTAACCAAGTATTTAGCATTGTAACAATTCAACTTTCTGACTACTCTGTAAATCATTCCACCTGAGATGACTCAGCAGCGCATCAATAATTCCTGTCAGGAACCCAATGAGAGGTCCTGTGGGCTAGCCTGAACATCCTGAAAGTCTGCTGTATCAGTGTACTCAGTTGTTTTTTCTCTGTCACCCTGAAACTGTCTTTCTGTTAATGCCGCATTTTTGTCTGCACAGACCTCCCTGAGCATAACTTCCAGTGATCTTCTATAAGTGCAGGTGGATTTCTTTTACTATTGGAGGTGCACTTTGCAATTGCTCATCATACACAACAGCGTGGCATTCTGCTAAATCTACCCCACTGTAACTGGGGTATATGCATAGAACCTGCCTAATGAAAATACCACCTACCTTTCTTGGGTTCCTCTAGGTCCTAGTACCTGAATCATTCAGCAGGTAGGGGTCTGTTAAAGACTCCCCAGCCAGGCATTTTGGCTTACACCTATAATCCTAGCACCAAGTGAGGCTGAGACAGGACGATTGCAAATTAGAGTTCACCTGTATAATTTAGCGAGATCCTGTCTCAAAATTAAATAAATAAGTGACTGGGGGTGTGGTTCAGTGGTACAGCACCCCAGGTGTGATCTTCAGTACCACTAAATAAATAAATAAATATCCCCTAGTACTATCCTGGACTTTATAGTAGACTCAGAAATGATTATTTCAGATAAGAGAGTTCTGTTTCAGAGCTGAAAGCAACAGATCAGGCAGGGTTCCCGTCTTAGTCACTTTTCTAAATGCTGAGATGCAGTACTCAATACTCACATCTTCAGGGAAGAAATATTTATTTTGGCTTACAGTTTGTAGAGGTTTTAGTCCATAGTTGACTGGCTCCAAGACCAAATGCCATGGCAGAGAAGTTGCATACAGCATGGTGGTGGTGGTGAGCAGAGAGAATGAAAGAAGTAGGGGAGACAAATCCTTTGAAGGCTGCTTACTAGACCTCATCTCCTAATAGTAAATCAGCTATAAGCCACCATAATTCAATCACTTTCCAAAAGCCCCACCTATGAGCATATGAAGCTCTTGGGGCATAACTAAAGATAAACCACAACATATCTCCAACTCGGATTCTGTGACCTTCTTAGAAAACTTCATTGGTTCCTTTCAAAAAGGTGGATGTTTTTCATTTCAGTATCATCAAGCCAGAAAGTGAAACAGAAGTTGTTAATCAAAGCACAAGTACTCCAGAGACTGGAGAAGCAAGAGTCTATGCTTCAACTTCTCAACTCATTGGGGATGGGGAAGTCACACATACAGGATATGAGAAATAAAAGGGAGGACCTGGCTAATAAAGACTATCTTTCTGGTCATGGTCACAGGAATTGTCAACTATTAGGATGCTGAGGCTTCAGTTACTTAGCATGCAAGTGGGATTATAATGGGATTTGAGGTCTGTTAGAAGTTTAGGCGGTCATCTTGGCTCTAGCTGGTTTCAACCAGTCAGAAATACTGTTCTCAAAGATTAGCTGAGTTAGAAGTTGGCAAAAATGTTTAACCAAACATCAGACTCAAATTGAGTGGAACCTGGCAGATCTTCTCTGTAGAATATATGACTGCTCTTGGACATATATACTACATGTGCTTTTCTCAACATATGGCTCCATTTTCTGCTTAGAGGAACCCAGTGATTACACAGGTATTTGCACCTTTAGAAACAATAGTATCAAGTATCAACCTAAATAGCGGCAGTACTGTCTGTGGATTCTCTTGAGGGGGAAAAGCCTATATTAAAACACGGTTGGTAAATAAGGTTCAGCAGGAGTATAGTCTAACTCATCCCAAAGCATAAGGAAGTGTAATCGACAGTTGGTGACCCAAAACGGAATTGTAAAAGACTCAAATTTAAACAGGCTTTTTTCCAAAAGACAGTTTTAGTCTTGCAGGTGGGGGTCTTCTGGCCACTAACAAGCTGAAAAGCCATTCCTGTTTCTGGATCAAGACTGAACATCTTCCAAGACATATTACAAGTCCCTTCGGCATTCCGATCGCAGTGAAAGCCTCTTGAGTAGGGATGGTACAATCCCCAATTCAGGCGGCAGTGAATGACAATCACTCGCTGAAGCCTCGCACAGTCCTGCGACTTTGACCTGTGAGCCCACTCCAGGGTGTGGCTGCTCTCGGATGTCACGCCCCTCCCATAGGAAGGCCTCGGTATAAATGCAGGCCGCTGGTGCTCGCCCTCAAGTCCCGGAAGTGGTCGGGTCGCTGTAACTCCAGACCATCTGTCTGGGTGCTCTTCTCGAGCCCGAAAGCTGCGCTCTACCGGTCGACATGAGCGGCCTCCTGAGGACGGACCCGAAGATCTGGCGGCGGGCGGCTAGCTTAGTGTTGGTTGCAGGATGGACGCACCCGGGCGCCGCCGCGTCGTCCCTGCCGCCCGCGGAGGGCTTCCGAGTTCTGCTTTTGCAGCGCTCCGCGAGCCAGTCCTTCATGCCAGGCGCGCACGTCTTCCCCGGTGGCGTACTGGAGGCGGCCGACCGCTCGGCCGACTGGCTGCACCTCTTTGAGCCTCACCACGGGCCTCCGCGCTTTGGCCTGGGCCCGGCGCGGCCCCAGCGAACAACCTTCCCGGAGTTGCCCTTCTTGCGGCCCGAGGTAGCCGACGGCAGTGCCACGGCGCTACCTGATGACGTAGCTCTGCGCATCTGCGCCATCAGGGAGGCTTTCGAGGAGGCGGGCGTGTTGCTGTTGCGGCCCAGGGGGGCCCGGCAGAGTCCCGAGTCTCAAGGTTCTGCTTCTGAACCCAACTGTGCCTTCGAACTTCCGCAGGACGTGTCTACCTGGCGCGCTCGCGTCCGTGGCGACGCGCGCTATTTCCTGGACTTGTGTGTGCACCTGGACTGCACGCCCAACATCTGGGCTCTGTGTGACTGGAGCGGGTGGGTCACGCCTTTTATGGGTGGGACACGCCACCGCTTCGACACGAATTTCTTCCTGTGTTGCTTGCATGAGCCGCCTCCCATTCAAACTGATCTGGTCGAGGTGGTGAACTACCAGGTGAGGCGTCCTCCTGATAGGGCGTGGATACCACGGATAGGCTGAGCCCGGGGAGGGTAGTACACTGGTACAGATACTACAGCTAGGAAATAACTGAGCAAGTCTGGGATCCAGCCACCCACCCCTCACCCCAGCAGACTAAATCCGTGTACGTGGTGGAGGGCTTTTTGGTTTCTCTGGCTTCACAGTTCCAAGGCCTTGGCTTTACCCCTGCGGGGCACTGTCTCCAGTCTATCTGGATACGCTCATTTCATCCTCACTTCAATTTATTTTGTCTTATGTACAAAAGTTGGTTCTACCAAGTAATTGGACCAAGGCATTCTACTGGCAATCTTCCTCGAAACAGATTTAGGTAAATTTAGATGTTGACCTATCAGAATTTAAGTTTTCACAGATCTCAGTTTGAAGGGCATACATGTGAACCAAATATGCCTGGTATTGAGGTAGTAAGAGTGAGCTGAGATACTTTGGTTCATGAGCGCGATGACTGAGTGTTCATGCCGCATGCATGAGATGTGCCTCCCTCAAACCTTGTTAGGACATCGGCACATTAACTAACATGAAAAAAGTAAGCTGAAAGCAACCACAGCACTCTGAACAATTCAATGTTGTATTTGCTAGCATTAGTCACAATATGAATGGCAAATGTGCAAATCTCAATAGCTTTTTTTTTTTTTAAGTAGCAAAAAGATCATCTGGACGTCAAAGTCCAGATGATGTCAAAAAGGTGGGCAAACAGTCCTGCTGAAGCTTTGCCGAGGGCACACTTCTCTGCTTCACCTTTCTTGGGTTTTTGTTTCAGTTAGTAATCAGCCTTGGTGGTCTTGATTGCATCATCTGTCAGCATGGAGCAGTGCAGTTTCACTGGCAGAAGGCAGAGCTCCTTGGTGATGTCCATGTCTTTGATGATCCGGGTTTCCTCCACTGTCTTCGCTTTCACCTATCCCATGGCTAATGTGCTAGAGGCAATTGCAGAACCACAGCCAAATGTATTAAAACTGACATCTACAATCTTTCTCTTTTTATTCACTTAAGTCTGTGATTTCATGATATTGTCCATGCTGGAGCACTCACCAATCCAGTTCCAACATTTTACAAGGTCTTTTCTAGGGTCCCCAAATTTCTAGGATTTCCACAAGATCCACATCCTTGTGAAAAAGCTGGGCTGGAACTGCTAGCTGCCAGCTGCCAGGAAGGCAGGTGTGGGCTCCAGAACAGCCAGGCAGATGCCATCCACCTTAGATGCTCTTGCTGCTTTTATTTGCCAGCTTGCATCTGCCTCTTTTTAAATTTCTTGAGATTTATTTTATGCCATGCTTATGGTAGGTCCTGGTGAATACTCCTTTTGCATTTGGAAAGAATATGTGTGTATTTTTGTGGGGGTGTTTGTAAAAATTCTTGGCCCTAGGTAAGCTCTGAAAATTTAGCCTTAAAGCTCCTGGGCAATTCTTTCAGGAAGAGTTGTCTTTTCCAGTCATATGTGGTTTTACTTTATACATGTAAAAGTATTTAGCAAAGATTCAAGAGTATTCTATACAAGTTTCTGGTGCTGTGTTTTGTGTAGATCTTCATCTCAGGCATACTGCTTTCCAAATGCTAACCTGAGTGGGCCTCCCAAATTCTGATTTCTATCTCCTCAGATCAGTAAGAATCCTAGACTCCATATAGGTCCTCCTTTCTGCAGTCTGGGAATTACTTGTAGGCAGAAATTGTAGACAATAGTTAGACTCACCTTACTCATTTTTCTTTTCTCAGATTATAATTCTGTATTTTTTTTTCAATGTCTGGAAATTGTTGTTTTGTGAGTTCTATCTGGATTTCTTACATGGGAAGCAGGGTAATGTGAACTCCCATGGATGGAAGAGGAAATTCAAATATTGCTTTAAAGATTTTTTTATTAGTACATGTTGATAGTACATAATTCTCACATTCCTTGTAGAGAGTTGCTACATATACATAACACATCTTAATTCCTTTTTCATCTTATTCCATTTCCCTTCCTCCATCTCTTGATCCCCTTCCTAGTCGGGAAACATCTAATATCTCTCTACTTGGTATTATCTCTTTTATTTTGTTCTTTATATTTTGGGTTTCTTCTAAGAAACCCTATATTTATGTGTCTAATTCATTTCACTTAACATTATGGTCTCAAGATACATCCATATTCCTACTAATCGCTCATTTATCTTTATGGCAGAGTAGTACTCCGTGACAGGTAAAAACCATACTTTCTATATCCATTCATCTGTTGATGGACATGTAGGCCACATCCAGGATTTAGCTATTATGAATTGTGCTGTTATAAACAGGGTTATGCATGTATCACTGTAATACGATTTCTTAAAACTCTTTTGGGAAAATACCTAGAAGAGGAATAGCTGGGTCAAGTAAAATTTCTAGTTTTCGTTTTCTGAGAAATCTCCAAAATGATTTCCATAGTGGTTGCACTAATTGATATTGCCAACAATGTAGGAGAGTTTTTTCCCTGCAATCTCTCTAGCATTTGTTATTAAACAATAAAAAGTTCTTAATATGGATTAGATCAGTGGTTCTCAGTGCCATGATATGCTAATCCTATCCTGAGTGCATTTGTTAATGTCTGGAGGTTTCTTTTTCCTTTTTTTTTTTGAGACAGAGTCTTACTATTTAGTTCCAGCTGACCTTGAACTTACTATGTATCCCAGACTGGCCTTGAACTCTTGGCAATCTTCCTGCCTTAGCCTCCCAAGTGCTGGGATTATACATTTATGCCACCATGCTCAGCTTCTTTTGGTTTTCTTAGGATCTCACTATTAATTCAGGTTTTCCTTGAACTCATTAAGTAGCCCAGACCAGCCTCAAACTTGAAGCACTGAAGCAATTATCCTTGCTTCTACCTCTGAAAACTTTTTAAATGGATTTTTTTTTAAGACAGGGTCTTGTTCTGTATTTCAGGCTGGCCTTGAACTTACTTCATGTAGCCTTGGTTGGTCTTAAACTCAAGGCAGTCCTCCTGTCTCAGACTCCTGAGTGCTGGGATTATACATGTGTGCCACCACACCCAGCTCTTAAATGGGTTTTTTGCTTTTGTTTCTCACTTGCTAAGAGCAATAAGCAGTAACTGTGCCATAGGCTGAATATTGACCTGCCTTGAAATTTCCTCCACCAGATTAACTGGTCCACTGCCCTTAATCACAGTGTGTTACAAAGTCTGAAAACATGAAAAAAATGCAGACGAATACTCTGCTAGAGTGTCATACACATGGTCACTAACCTTAATGCCAATAGAATCTTTGTTCTCAACTGAGATCTCTTAAACCTGGTCTTTCCCGTCGGTATTCCCGTAAGCATCCTGATCTTCCAAGATCAGGTGCAGCTTACAGCATTCTAGTACCCTTTCTCCATCTGACATTGCCAAACACTTTCAGACTCCTCCAGCAAAACCGGTTTCAGAGGCCTCGGAACTACATTGTCAAGTAGTCAAAGAATGACCCCACTCTGGTAGCAAAATATGTCTTAGAAACTTTTTCTTCCCTGAAACATAATAGCTAACACCATTAGTTTAAGGGAAGATTTATTTCAGCCCATAGTCATCAGGCTTCAAGGTGGGATGGCATGGCAGAGGAATGTGGTGGACAGACAGCGGAGAGAGAGTGGAGGGGTTGGGGAAGGAGATGCATCTTCTAGGCCACATCCCTAGAAACCCACCTCTTTGGACTGGACCCTCCCTCCTAACAGCAAGTCAGCTATAAGGCCCCATAATCTAATCACCTTTCAGAGCTCCACCTGTGATCACATAAGGTTCTTGGGGAACATCTAGCTATAAACCATAATGCATGTCTTGGGTAGCAGCAGGACAAGAAGATGCCCATACCCCAAGACAAGAGGAAGGGCTTGTGTGTTAAGCTAAACAAAAGTGGGCTGTGGCCAGCATCAATTACAAAATAGTCCAAGTGTCAGTAGCTAGCATAAAACCGTAGGCTGACTATCTCAACTTTGTCCTGTAGGGTTGAGAGTATGTGCCAGGGTCACCTGCCAGGTACAGTGGTAGTTACCACCACAATGGCTGTAGTCACATCAGACTGGATCCCTACAGGCTAGGAAACAATTTCCCTTAATGTAAGTGGATATATTTAGAAGACCAATTAAAAAAAGACGTTTGGGGTTATTCTATTTACATTGAGTCAGCTCTTTTTGTCTGAATGTCTATGGAAGGAGTGCTGGGCATGGAGAGCAGGCTGCAGCAGTGTGGCCACCTAAATTTAGTGGGAAGCACTGTCTGGCTAGAATCCTGGAAGTATATCTTTTTTTTTTTTTTTTTTTGGTACCGGGGATTGAACTCACAACCTTGTGCTTGCTAGGCAGGCTTAAGCCACTGAGCTAAATCCCCAGCCCTCTGGCTGGAATCCTGAAGAGTTATTCCACTCCCTAGACTGTAGCTGAGTCATGCCTTTTGACCTTGTTCTTAATACTCCTGATTCTTCATCCCCATGGTAATATGTGTCGCATAACTTGATGCATTTTGGTAGCTGAGAGCCCCAAAGGGCTAAACCTTTTGTTGTGTCTGCCATCATAATCTCAGTGGCTAACCAAGGCAAGAATGGGAGGAATGAATAGACACCCAATTCGCAATCTACTATGAAGTTCACCCTTGAGAGTCTTTCTTTGTGAGTGGCCAGAACCACTTTGCACTCTCATCATTTCTTACCTTTTATGCTGAACAACCCTTCCAGGTCATGCCTTGGTGATCTGTTTATGTACTAGTTCTCAAGGTCGATGCTCCAATAATCAAACTCTTCAAAGGATCAGTCTAGCTTTCTTCTCCAAATTTTCCTCCTCTCCCCTCCCCTTCCCTTTCATCTCCTTCCCTTTCCTTCCCTCCTTTTCTCCCCTTTCTCTTCCTCCTCTTCTTTTTCTTCATAGACCAAGTTTTCTTATATTGCTCTGAGTGGTGCTGAACTTGGGTTCAAATAATCTTTCTGCCTCTGATTCCTGCTAGGTGGTGAGCACAGGTGTGTACTACTGTGCTAGTTTTGTGAATCTTTTCATGTTGTCTAAAAGGGAATTAGCAAGGCACATTAATAAATTAATTTTACATCTTCAGGTAGATTTTAAGTAGTGATTTAACAATCTCATGTCTTGTTAATGTAATAAACCTTAGGAAGTCCTACCTTTGTTTTTCACAGTGGTCATCTCCATCGGAGGCAACTGAAAGTTTCCTTTCAAAAGAAATTTGGCTGGCACCCCCACAGTTCTATGAAATAAGAAGACTTGAAAACTTTGCCTCTCTTTCTAACTTGCACAAATTTTGTTTGGAGCATACATCAGAAGGAGCAGAAAGATGGCTGCCTATCATCTGTGTAACTGCTGATGGGATGATCCAGCTTTTTCCAGGTATATCATGGAGCATCAATGCTGTTGTTAGTATTAGCACAGTGCACTGGGCTGTCTGGCAGAATTATTCAACAGAGACATGAGTTATAGTCAGTATGTTATAGCCTACAGGATATTAGTTAAACACCATCAAAGTCTATAACATATCCATAGTATTTATTATTACCAGAAATTCTGAATGTTGTGCATACACATACACATTTTTGTAAAAAATACAGTAATACTTTGGTTCATGAGTGGTTTTGTTTGGTTCACAAGTGTTTGGCAAAATTTCATTTTTGTTTGCAAACTCTGCATCAGGTGATGAATATGACTACAGCCATCTTTGCTACAGGACCACAAACGTGGCCATTTTTTCCAGAATTGTAGAATGATCTAAGTGAACTGAGGTATCACTGTATTTCTTAGACATTGACAGAGTTTCTTCTCATATATTATCTCACTTTTTCATGTTTTAATTTTGAACTGTAAGAATTTTTAAACTGCCAGCTTAGTTGAATTAGGAAATTTGTTAATGGCCAATTGTAGTGGGTCAAGCATAGGTTAGAGTTTTGTGTCAAGAACTTTGTGACCAGTCATACTTCATGTCTGATACTAGTTCCTGGAAACAGTGGTATAATTTGTTAGTATGGTGGGAGGGATTAGCAGTTTTTATGCAAATGGTGATTTCTTTAAATTAACTTTCAGATTATCAAAACAGCACATAATGAAACACCAGAAGTATGACTCTCAAGGCCAATATATATGTCAATATTGAATAGACTAAAGAAAGTTATGAAATACTATAAAGGTATAGCTCACAGTGAAGACTTACCAGTTTTTGTCAGCCAAGAAAATTATTGATTGAGGATGAAGATATTAAGAATAAAAGAAAGATAATGAGATATACTCATAAAGTTATTTAACAACTAATTAAGTTCCAAGTACATGACATATATTAAAAATATTTTTATATCACTAATAAACATATTGGAATGATATATAAAAGAATACTTTTTGGAATAAAATTTTATTATTTTTCAGGAGATGAGCTGTACTTAGACGATCCAGAGTATTTAGAAAAGGTTTTGTCTACTGAAAAAAAGACTGAAGAAATCATGAAGGAAGGCAAGAAACTTCATCGATTAGTCCAACACCACAGACATTATTATAGTCTTCATGTGACTGTTCAGTCAAAGGGTAAACACATTTACCCTAAGAACTATGTGGTAAACAAGAGCCATTTGTAGGGTACAACTTGTCTGTAAGGTAGCCTGCCTAAACTACGGCTAATGATTAATGCTGGCCAACTGTATGTGCTTGAAACTTAAGGAACTCTGTGCCTATAGAAGTTATAATGCAGTATTTATTTCAAGTGGACATCTTTTGTTTTATTACATAAACCATATGATGTCACAATATAAAATTCATGATTTTGTTACTAAAGTGATTTTTAAAAATTCAGAATGTTTCCCACTTCTGATTGTTCTATTAGCTCTTCTGTCATTATTCCAACTGTTTCATGTATGAGCACTTTTCCTGATATGCTTTGGATCTTAATCCATGAATTTTTTTTTACCTTGTACTGGAATTTATGGGTACATGATTAGTAAATAGTAAACTAAGGAATCTTTTAGAGATAAAGTTTAAAATCAATGGAATTTCCCAAATTGGAAATCGTTTTATTTACTATTTTAAAGAAATATGATATGGTACAAAAAACAACCTTTATTCTCTGAAGTTCTAGTTAGTGAATAGAGAGGTCAGGGATATAGTGTTAAATTAATGAGGTTTACATTCAGTGTGCTTAATATGGGTAATTTTTTTATCCTCTGAAGAGGAATAGTTTGTTGATTGAAGGTAGAAAATGATAGTTAAGACAGTCCTACTTTTTTTTTTTTGGTACCAGGGATTGAACTCAAAACCTCGAGCTTGCCAGGCAGGCACTTATGCTACTGAGCTAAATCCCTGGCCCCAAGACAGTCCTACTTTAAGGGCTTTGATTATATTATGTGTTAATTAATGGAATTTTTTGATGAAATTTCTTAGTTTCTACCCAAAATGAAGGCAGTGAGAAATAAAGTTTATGTCTATATTTAATACTGCATTAGTTCTCAACCTGGGCATTTGCCCTTGGGAGTTTTTTGCTGTTTAGAAACATTTTCATGGGTCACAGTTGAAGAGGACTGCCATCTAGTGGACAGAGGCCAGCAATGCAGTTAAATCACCACACAAGGAAGAGCACCCAAAAACAATTTTATCTAGCCAATGGGAAGAAATCCCGATCTAGAGTAAACAAGTTTTTTTTTTTGTTGTTGTTGTTTGTTTGTTTTGTTTTTAGTAAGTGGTCCCAACATATAAATTTTGAGAACCACAGTTATTCAGTTACTGTTATCATTCTATCTGGCCTCTGAGTCTATTAAAAATCTTCATTAACTTCAGATCTTGAGTATGTACTATGTACTTTGATTCTCACAGAATACTAGAATGCTACAGCTAGAAGGGATCTGAGTAAACACCATGATTTTTACAGTGAGAAAACAGGAGGTTCATGCAGCTAGGTGGTTCCACAGCTAAGAGGAGAACTTTATCTCCTACACCCCCTTCACTGGAGTTGCTATGTAAGATGACTAGTTTTTCACCACAGAAAAGATACAGTTTATTTTTTTCCACTTCAATTAGACTTTTGATATATTTCACATATATGTGATGATCACATTCATCATAAGGAATTTGTACATGTACATGATACAACTTGGTTTTTCTTCCCCCATTCCCTTACCCTCCCTTCAACTGCTCCTCCCCTCTCCATTTACAGAGCTTTGTTTCCATGGAAAAAATACAGTTTAACTTGATACTATTTTTTGCAGTTGTTTGGTTAGGTTTGCTTTTTTGTTTTTTGGAATTGGTCTCATTGTGTTGTACAAGCTGTCCTTGAACTTGTGATCTAAATCTGAGTGAATCTTACCTTCTTTGAAAAATTACTTTCAGGAGATATAACATGACTTTCTACCAGCACTGATACCCTGTCCCACCCAATAGTCCAAAATAAAGCTATTTTCATGTACTGAAAAATTATGTTCTTTTAGAACTCAGCTCAAGTTTGTGGCACTTATTATACATATGGTCTTTCTTACCTAATGGCTACCTAGACCTCAGATACAGAAGCAGAAAGCTAACTACAGTACTTATTGCTATTCCTCTTGCCACCTTTGAACTAGTATCCCTAATTGTCTTAATCACTTTGCTGTTAATGGGACAAAACACCCAAAACCTATAACTTAAAAGAAGAAAGGTTTATTTTGGCTATGGTTTCAGTCTATGGTTGGCTGACTCCAAGACAGAAACAGCATAGCAGGAAAAACCTTTTCAATTCATGGAAGCCAGGAAGCAGGGAGAGAAGGGTGGAATTGGGGACAATAATATGTACATTTCCAGGATATGGCTCCAGTGACCCACCACCAATGAGGCCTTACTTTCTAGAAGCACATTTAGCTACTAAATTGCTAAGTATCTACTGATTAGTATAGCATCCTCATGATCCAAACATATGAGGCTTTTGGAGCAATTTTAGGTCTAAATCATTATACTCTGTTATTGGCCACTTAGGTTCATATGCTCAGGTTTGTTTGGTTGCCCCTGACCAAATCAAAAGAGGTCATTTATTTTGGTTAAAAGGAAAAAAAGATTTATTCAAAGCTGGTTCTGAGAAGATAAAGGGGGCTCATGTGCTTCAAATCATTGTCTCACCATGGACAGGTGTTGGAGTCTTTGTAGTGAGGGGCAGTGGGGGAAGCAATACAATGGATCAACAGGCATATTCAGGCTTCTTCCATCTCTTTCTGGACCCCTCTCTCCTTTCACCTTAAGAGAAGGAAATTGCACTTGACTTTGTGGTACCAGTGTTATATACAACTATTTTGTTTATCTGGGCTGTGGAGAGGTGGAGGTAGCCATTCAAAGTTCCAATTTGCAGTTCTAGTTACAACTCCTCCCCTGGCTTTTGAAAGGTTTATTTCTTTATATACAGTATATTTAGTCCTTGTCTAAGAACCATGAAAGTTTAACAGTTCCAGCATTTCTAAAAAGTCCAGTTCAAAGTCTCATCTGAGACTCAAGGCAAACTCTTAGCTGAGAACCTGTGTGAAAATAAGGCACAAGGTTAACATTCCCATTTCAAAAGGGGGAAATAAGAGGAAGAAAGGAATGGAACCAAAGCAAGACAGAAACCCAACAGGCCAAATATCAAATCCATGCACAGCACCCTGCACAAATTGTATTGAGATTCAAAGTCCAAAGAGGCTTAAGAAGTCCTGCCTCTGAGGCATTTGTCATTGAAATCTTAACAGCCTCTCTCTTGGCCTGCCTTTAGTCACTGATTTTGGGCTAGATGTTCCATGTTTCTGGCTTCTTCAACTTCCTGAAGTCTCCCCTGCATTTTTGCTTCACTCTCATAGCTTTATGCACTGTCTTTGCAGGAACACAGTGCCTGACCTCCCAGACCTCCTGAAATCTGGGTGGAAGTTTCCATGGCTTCATAACTATTGCTTTCTGCATGCCTGTAAAACCAAAACCAAATGAATGATACTTGAGCAGTTTCCAGGTCCCCTTGGGCCATGGTTTAAGAGGCCTTTGTGTGCCTGGATGGCTGAATACTATGAAACAAATCCTGGGGACCAATCCTTAGGTAGCCCTTTTCCAGAAGGAGTTCTGGGGGCTTTCTTCTCAAATGAAAGATTTGCAGGTTTTGTACCCTTGAGCCAGCAAAGGGTGGGGCCTTGTTGGTTCCTCACATGCCCTCCAGCCATCTTTCCTATTGTCCTAAAACAGAGTAGTTGGCTTCTTTGTAATGTTAATCTCATCATGTTCTCTTTTGTCCCAAATTTTCAAGTAGTTCCTTTTTAAGGAAGCTGAAAACTCTTCAATCTGCCTTTTGCTCCTGATGCTTATTATAGATCTGCCTAAAAAGCAGCCAGCAGAATACATGCCACAGCCTGAACACTGGGCTGCTTTGAAATTTTCTCCATCAGATTATCCACTGTCCTTAACCCCAGTTTCCTGCAAAGTCGAAGTATATGGGCAAAATGTACACATTTTCTTCCAATGAGTGTAACACACAACCTCTAATCCAACTATCAATGGAGTTCTTGTTCATAACTAAAAACTCCTGAGCCTGGCCTTTTTTGTCTACATTCCTACTAACTTTTTAGTTTTCTGAGCTTTGACCTGAATCTCCCATCTATCTTTTTGCTTACAGCATTTTAAGTTTTAAGTTGTGATCTTCTGCCTCAGCTTCCCAGAGTGCTAGGATTACAGATGTATACCACCTCTTGATGTTAAGAGCATCTCAGTCCTTGTTCTCAGACCTTCTTTCCTTAGCTACAGTCAATGACTTCCAGGTCACATCCTTTAAACAGACAATTTCTTGCCCTCTACTTAGTCTTTTCCCTTCTTAATGGCTAGAAATGATGACAACTGGAACAGCTGCTGTGGACTCAGGACAGAATGAAGTGTTAAGAAAAAGCTGTCTTCCAGCTCTGGACTGCTTTCCTTGTGCTTGTTACATGAAAAATATACTTCCTTTTTGTTTTTTGTTTTGGGTTTTTGAGACAGGGACTTACTTTGTAGTTCAGGCTTGAACTGACTATGTAACCGAGGAAAGTCTCAAACTTGTGGTGATCCTCCTGCTTTCACCTCCCTAATGCTGGGATTACAAGCGTGTACCACCACACTTGGTGTTATATTTAATTAGTCAAATGTATGAATTTATATTTGGATTTCTGTTAAAAATTCAGTGTTTCCATGACTTGTTATTTTCTCTCTCTAAGCAGTTTGCCTTAGCAGTCTTCCTTATGTCAGCCTGACTACCAGTTAGTTCTGAGGATGGATCCCAGGGCCTTGTGCATCCAAAGCAAGTACTCTAGCGCTGAGCTACAGCCCCAGTTCAAAGTTACAAACTTTTTTCTTTCCTGTGGTATTAGTGATTGATTAATCTTTTTTGATTCCTCTCTTTTATTCCTATGTCTAGGGAACTAGGAAGTCTTATGTCATAAACACGAGAGTGCTGTAAGTTCCCAAGGGAAAGAACAACCATGAAAGGATGAAGAAAATATAGAGATAGAAAGCTAGGGTAGGTGGGAGGAAGAGACTGCTCAACCATTATAATGCATTTATTTATACATTTGTCATACCATGCCCCTTTGCTTAACTAGCTTGCCTCTTATGACCCCTGTTCTTGGGGCTAGAACACCTGTTTACCTCTGGTGCTCCATACCCTCAAGGGCTTTCCTTAGGCACTCTGTGCCCTTGGAGTTTTCCTCAGGCATTCTATGCTTTTGGCTCTGCATGTATGAACAATCTCTAGTTTAGCAGCTCCCAACACTGTTGATTCTTTTACCCGCTTTTATTTTGATCCCCCACTTTTGAGACAGGGTTTCCCTATATAGTTCAGACCCTCTGAATTCACTCTGTAGCCCAGGCTAGCCTCAAGTTTACAGCAATCCTGTCTCAGCCTCCCTGAACCACCACATGCAGATTTTTTATTTTCTCTGTCTCTCTCTTTTTTAACTGTTCTAAAAGCTATAGATTTGTATTTGATGGTGTTATATTCTAAATAAAACCTATCAGCATGGGGTTATGTAGAAAAGCAATTTATTCCATTAAAAGAACTTGCACAGTCATGGAGAGTAACAGATCTCTTTCTTGATTTTTCTTGTATTTGTTTTTGAGACAGGGTCTCACTATACAGTCCAGGCTGGTCTCGAACTCATGGCAATTTTCCTGCCTCTGCCTCCTCAGTGCTGAGACTACAGGCATGTATCACCACACCAAGCCTGATCCATTTATATCAACCTGTCTCCATCTGCAGATGTGATTGTGCTTACCAGTGAGAAGGGCAAGCTGTCTAGAGGTCACTTCCCTAAATCGGTTTTCAGTTTGAATAGTGAGCCTGGCTGAGGCCATGTACCAGTATTTGTGAAAGAAAGTGGGTTGCACGTTGGGCTAGCACTGCTCCTCGCCAATGGCCATAGTTGAGCCCAGATAAGTGGGCCATGAGGTTGTGGGGCAAAGATATGAGATAACTTTTCTGCTGAGGTCTGTGTGACTCCAGAGGAAATTCCTTCCCAGAATTCACTACAAAACAAGTTACTCATTAACTACAATTTGAATCTATCTGTGCCATTTCTTTTGCAAGAATGCTTTGTTCCCTCTTTTACAAGACTTGACTGCCTTATCTAGCACATCAAGCCATAATTTCCTCACCATTTTCCTCAGTGTGAATGTGATCAATAAATACTGAGGCTCTGGCTGCCTTGTGGCTTTTTGTTCCCCATGAGCAACTGGCCATTCCAGGTCCCTGTTGCCTCACCATTTTGTCTCTTGCTCTTTCTTTTTCACCTTGCAGGGAAACTAGGGACTCACCGCAGGGGTCCTTGGTACTGATCCTCTCTTCTGACTTCTGTACTGCTCTACCCTTATTGAAAGCCAGTGTTATTTCTTTCTAAGCTTCTGTTACCATCTCAGAGCTATGTTCTTCATTTTCATTATTCCACTTATAATACACTCACTCACTGAGAAGAAAACATGAGTCCTGTCATGTTATCACGGGCCTTATTAAAACTCCTCAATGGCTTTTCTTCAAAAAAATCTGAATGTACCATGGCCAACAAAGCTCTGCCTTTCTCTTTGATCTCATTATGCACCTGCCTCCATTGGCACCTGCTCCCCTCAGGGTTTTCTGTTCCTTGACTACTGAAAAGTCTTTCTCACCTCAGAACTGTTTGTACTTTTGTTGCCTCAAAACAAACTTGATCTCAGAACAACTTTTGTTCTTTGGTCTCTTTGTTACTGTAAGCTAAGGAAAACAGATATTAGAGACAGTGTGGATTATTGGTATATCTAAAAGAATACTCCAGAACAAATGGGAGACACATAGTATATAGAGAAGAGAATGAAGCTGTCTTAAGCTAAAGAGAAATGTTGATCTTGAGATGAAAAGGCCCTATCATGGTCAAAGAAAAATTAACAAAAATCCCCCTTTACCTAGATGGTATGTTGAACTTCAAAGAGAAAGAATGTCACAGATTTTCAGGAAGAAAAATATTACAAAGGTACACAATCCGATTTCTTAGTGTATCATAGAGTAACAGGATACACTGGGCAGTACACATAAAATATTGAAGGGTAAAGGATGTGTGTGCTTGATAATTCTGTATTAGCCATATGGGAAAGACACAGTGGCCATGTGTCAGTAACAACCTTGGCTACATCAGTTCTTTACATGGAGACCAACAAGGTGCACTTGCACTGAAATCTTGTTGACTTGGACATCATGTCCATCAGAAATCACCCCTTGAATCCTGAACCAAAGTGTAGCCATCTTGTGCTTTGGCATTGTCCTACAGAAGGCTGTATTTTCTGTCTTTGGGATTTGGGAACTATCTCTGGGACCTCATTAAATCAGATCTTATGGTCTCCATCTGCAGCTTTCAGGTGAGCTGGCCTTGCCAAGGCCCTGACTTGGGGTGGCCGTGGGAGGGCCTAATTAGCAATAGGTGAACTTTATGCATTCTGCAGCAGAGGTTTTCTCCTGTCTGGCATCATACACTTAGCGTCTCTGACCCTCCTGCCTGAGATTTTATTAAGCACGTAATTATAGAACCCTGTGAAATCGTTTTTCTCCCCCTTTTTTTTCCCGTGGTGATTGTGATGCTAAGGCTGGAACTCAGGTTCTTTACTCTAGACTACATCCCCTGACATTTTATTGTTTAATTTTATTTTGAGATGGAGTGGCCCTTGACAAGTACCCTACTTGCTGCTTCTGTGGTGGAGCAACCTGGTGACGTCACTGCTTCAGGGGCCTCCTGTCAACATGGCTGCCTGCCCATCTCTGGAAAAGACCCCAACCAAAAATTTCGTTATTGAGGAAGCACGGATTTTTTCTAAACTTTACATTTCTAACCAAGCCTGTTTTTTTTCACACAAAAATTAAGACTCATAAAGTTGGTTCTCAGAGTTTGATGATATCACACTGTAAAATCAAAAATCTCGGTCCCCACTGGGTCCTTCAACGCGGGCGCAGGTGTGAGGCTTCAGCAGGCGCAGTGCGCCTGCGCGAGCGCCTTGTCAACAGCCGGGTAACAGCTCACCTGTGCGTGGCGCCGTGGGGCGCGAAGACAAGAGAGCGAGCGCTTGCTTGGTTCGCTCTCTCAGGCACGAGGCCTCTGAAGGCCAGAGACTTGCCTGGTTTCTGATTTACCTGTGCAAAGCGGCAGTCAGTTCCCGGCTATTGCCTTCTGGGAACCCCGGTGCTAGGACTTCAGGCGGCGCGGCCTGGAAGTCTGAGGGCGGAGACGGCGGCCTCGAAGGGCGGGATGCTGGAGGTCCTGGTGCTGAGGGTGAGTGCGGCTTGGGCTGTGTGAGCCCAGGCTTCGGATAAGCAGCGGGAGTTTGGCTGAAGTCTGCTTCTCGGGCTGGGGAATTAGAGTGCTACATACATTACCACAGGTGGTTTCCCTAAATTTCAGATGAACGTTGGAGCTGTGTGTGTGTGTGTGTGAGAATGTGACTGTAAGGTCTCCCCCCGACCCCGCGTTGTTCCTTTCCTTTTTTCCTTGCAGGGCCTTTACACTCAGCTGCATCCTGTTTGTTTTACATTTTGAGAGAGGGTGTTTCAAAGCCATTAAATTGCCCCTCTGGGCCCAAACTTGCCATCTTCTTGCTTCAGCTTCCCAGAGACCTGGGGTCACACGCATGAGCCACCGAGCTCGGCTTGCATGGTATTAACCTCGGCAAGAGGGTGGGGTCTGGTGGAACCAGATCCCACGCACACCCCTTCCACGCGCATGTAATGGATACTTTGCAGTGACCTGTTCCCCTCCCTCAGCATGAGCCCCGCTAGGTCTCAATCTCTGCTGTGCTCTTTACAAGGTTCCGCTTGGGGTAGTGTGAGTTTTCTAGAAGCCGTGGGTGACTGTCTTTGGGTCTTTACAACAGGTTATGCTCATTGATGGGCTGGGAATGTGTGGTGCTCGGGGGGAAGGAGTTTGTAGGCGCCAGCAAAGGACTGCGTCTCTGTTATTGGAAAAAAGGGAATATAAATTACTTTAAAAATCATACTTCAGTGGGCAGAGAAGAAAAACAGCAGATGATGGGATTTTTAAAATCAGTCTATTTTATGGAATTTCTCTGCATAAAGATGCACAAAGCATCTCACTGTAAGTAGATTTGTTGTGAGATTTTAGGGGTTTCAGATGCAACTGACAAGCGTCTCTTCACACATCAGATGTTGTCAATCCATTCGAAATGGAGTAGCCAGCTTTCTCCTCTAAGAAAGACAAGACCCTTGGCAAGAGGAGCGGGACTCCTATGTTGTGGTTGGGAACTCCTCTTATTTGGGCCTCAGAAATCATTTTGTTTACCACATTTTCTCTGATCTGCCCCTCTGACTCCCACCCAGCTCACCCTGTGAGCAAATTTTCTGTCCTACATAGGAGTATTTCATCAAATGTTGTACAGATGCCACTTATAGTTATCCACGTAGTTTTTACATGGGTAAAATATTTCCCCAGTGTCCAAAAGTGAATAAATATGGCATGTATGTATATAAGAGAGTATTATTTAGCCTTAAAAAGCGAATTCTGACACATGATTCAACATGAGTGAGCTTTAAGAACATGTTAAAGCCAGTCATGGTGGGACCATGTTTTTCAAATTAACAGCTAAAACTTTCTTTGAACTTTCCAGCTATTTGTCTTCTCTGACTTCTTAGAATCTCACCTAAGCAATTTATAGCCTGCCATTTTTTGAGGGGGGCTTCATATGCAGGTTTGGGGTTCCCCTCCATGTTTCTCCTTTTCTGATTTTCTCTCCTTAGCTTTCAGCTGTGTTGAAAGCCCCAAAAATCAACATTCTTACTCCTCAAGCATCAAAATGTTCAAACATTCAGAAGACTATAAGGAATACTAGTGAAAACACCTGTATTCCTGCCACACCTTCCCAAGTGCAAGGATTACAGGGATGCACCGCCATCCCTTGCTGAGAATATCTTGTTTTGTTGAGGCAAGGTCTCACAATGTATTTCAGGGTGGCTTTTAACTCACCATGTAGCCCAGGCTAGCCTCAAATTCAAGGTGATTCTCTTGCCTCAGGCTACCAAGTTCTGTGATCACAGGCATGCACCACCATGCCCAGCTGAGAATCTTGATTTTTAATAAGAGTATAACACAGGATATATTCACAGATACATTCTGTCCTATTCCACTCCTCTCTTTTCTAGTAGGTAATAGTATATAACTGCTTTAGCTATTTTTTAAAATATGAGCAGAATGTAAATATATTTGTATTTATCTTTCTTACAGAAAGACTAAAAACACTGTACTGAATCTAATAGATATGGATGTTTTAAAAATATAGATCAGTTGCCCTGTTTGCTTTATAGTCATAACATATAAACGAGAATTACTTACATATTGTTGTTTACATGCTTTGAAATTTGATCTTTGGTCTGACCATTTAAGAACAAGATACTTCTCAATCTGTTAGATTATAAATTCAAAATAGTTATTGTAATTGTAAGTTTATTGTTTTATAGTTCTATTTTTAAATTATGCATTTTGTCTTTTAAAATCTTTGTAGATTGAAGATCCAGATTGCTTCTGGGTTGTTATAAAAGGATGTAGTCCCTTTTTAGATCATGAAGCCGACTATCAAAATCTAAATAGTGCCATGAATGACTTCTATAGCAGCATGCATCAAAATATAGAAATAAAGCCATTGATTTTGGAAGAAGGGCAGGTATGTATCAGATGTACTTTAATTACCATGCCTTGAAACACTACTCAAAATTTAAAATATTTTGGTTTTTAAGGTGATAAAAGCCTTTGGAATGTTTTAGTTGCTTACAATCATTGTCTGGTGTTAGGTTTGATAGGTTGCACAAGATTCAGGCCCATTCTAGGAAGGGAGGATTATTGTACAAGGCTCGTGGTGGACAGTAGGAGATGCATGTCATCAAAATCCAGGCACAGGGGCCATCCTTCTGGGACTAGGAGCTAGGAGAGGATCCTGGACCCAGCACAGGTGCAGAGTTTTCAGCAATGAGGGGCTGTAGTTTTTAGTCTAGGGCTGACATCTGCCTCTCAGTTGCTCATGACTTTGGCAATTCACACTGCTTTATTGTCCTTATTCCATATCATGGTCCCTCTTTATCTTCTTGGAGTATCCACTTCCCGTTCGTTGTTCATTGTTCTTGATAGGTCAGCTGTTTCTCAGAAGAGTTTGAATTCTTTGTGATAATGTAGTGAGAAAAAGATTTATACAATATCAACAAACTAGAAAACATTGGAATTTCTCCTCCCCAAATCATAATTAATAATAATTTACTTATGTGTGTGATATTGGAGATCAAGTCTAGGACCTTCACACTGAGCTACATACTTGGCCCTTTTAAAATTTTGAGACAGGGTCTTGCTAAATAAATTCTAAATTGCCCTGCTGGATCTGAACTTGTAATCTTTTTGCTTCAGCCTCCCTCCCACAGTGCTGGGATTAAGGAATACCACATCTGGCTCTTTAAAAATATTTCTTCACATTTTTAATAGTTTGATTGCTATTTGGTGGTAGTAGTTTAACTTTCCCTCTATCCTATTTTCTGTGATTGATATTTAAATACAGTAAAATATCATATTCTAGGTAGGTTTAGGGTCACTATTTTCCCCCAAGTATGTTTACTCCTTGACCCTCTTGTATTAAACTGAGTGATAACATTGCTTGTGGCCAGTGGATTTGGATAGTGACAGCCTGACCCCCTTTAAACACAAAATTTTGGGAATTACTTGTCAGTATTTATGTACTAATCTCTCCATTTGGTGACCACTGCTGCCCAGTCAGCTTTCATTCATGATTGAATCATGGTGATTTCTCTCATTCCTTCTGCATTCATGATCTGGGTTTTCTTCTGTAAAGAACTTTCCCTTATAAAGACAGCCTCATTACACTGCAGCAGTTAAGTTTAGGCTGTAAATATTTGAAAATCCCTTGATTTTTTTTTTTCCTTTAGAAACCTTCAATATAATGCTGTGTGGCTAAATATCTCCACTGGTGTTCAGAGGAGGTGTCTTTTTCTCCCCTCCTCTTTTTCTCTTGGTGCTAAGAATCAAAACTAGGGCCTCATATTTCTAGACAAGTGCTCTGCCACTGAGATATGCCTACGGCCTCATTTCTTTTTACTTTTAAGTACCATTTTGATCTTCATGGCTTTTCAATGTATTCACCAATTATAGTCATTGTTGTTCTTGTGTGAATTGTTCCCATAGAAGCCCTAGTGTAACCCAGTTTCAAAGTTTTACTGGTATATGAGTTGTTAACTCTTCAAACCAGCCCTACAAGTTGCTTTGATTTTTAGCATTAAATAGAAACACCCTTTCTCAGGCTAGGGATATAGCTCAGCGGCACAGGCACCTACCTGGCAAGTGTGAGGTTGTGAGTTCGATCCCCAGTACCAAAAAACAAAAATAAAATAAATACACTTTCTCCTCTGTCAGGATTTCTCTACAGTCATTTGAAGTTTGAGTTATGTGAGGCTCTCAAGAGCTTATTCCTTGCAGTGTGGCTATCACTGCATTTTCCAGTTTCCATTCCTGAGTTCTGAAATCTGCTGCTGGGTCTTTTCCCTGCTCGGGTGCAGCTCGTGCCTATTGGATGACTTTAGAAGCCTGTGATCAGTGTGTGGTCTGTTGGACTGTAGATTGCCAGATGAGTTGACTCTGACCTGGTGGTCCTGCCAACTAGTTAGGATGCCAAGGGATGTCACTTAAGCAGGATGGTTCCTTGTAAGAGAGGCTGCCACTGGCATTTTTAAGCCATTCAATGAGTGGGTTTTGTTGCTATTGATATTTGTTTGCAGTACTAAGGATTGGACCCAGGACCTTCCTACTGAGCTACATGCTTAGCCCTTTATTTTCTACTTTGAGACAATGTCTTTTAAATTAGTCTAGGGCTGACATCTGCCTCTCAGTTGCTCATGACTTTGGCATTCTGGGCTTGTACTTGTGATCCTGATGCCTTTAGCTTCCAAGAGTGCTGGGATTACAGGCACTATTCCTGGCTTAACAAGTAGTTTTGAAGATTTAGTATGAGCCAGGAACTACACTAGGAACTGGGAGCATGGCAGTAAGCAAAAAAGAAGATCCACATGATCATGGAGCCAGCCTGCATTGTGACAGGCAGTAAGCAAATGGGAGAGGATAGAAAAAGCCATGGAAGAGTATGGGATGCTGAGCATGGGGTTGCAGTTTTACATTGGTTTGATACAGCATTGCCACTCATTTGTAAGTATAAATTTTGTTTCTGTGTTTTAAAAAGGTAAAGTAATGTATTTTTAAATTTGTTTTCTAAAAATTGTTCCTAGTTAAGTAATTAAAAGTATTTTACAGCAGTGTCTATTACCTATAGGTAATTTGTTTCACAACCCTCTGTGGGTGCCTAAACTGTATACACACTTTATTTTTACTATATGTACATACTTAGGATAAAATTTAATTTATGAATTAGTCATAGTAAAATAAAACACTTATAACTATATACATGTGATAGCTTTCCATCATGTTACAGAACTGGTACAAATCAGCTTAAAGGAGGAAGGGTTTCTTTAGGCTTATGGATCAGAGGGTTAAGTCCAAATTCAGCCAAGTCCATTGATGTTAGGCTTATGTAAAGCAGACATACCATGGCAGAAGGTTATGGTGGAGGAAAGCTGCTCTCATGGTAGCCATAAAACAGCAAGAAAAGGAAATAGCCAAAATAGGGACCAGATATCAGATATAGCCCTAACGTCACACCCTCATCATTACCTCCCTTCTGCTAGCCAGCGCTTTTGTTTCTATCACTTCCCACTAATGCCATCAAGTTATGATCCTCCAAATTGAATCACTTCCCAGATGCCAATCACCTGACATTTGGGGGGGATAGTTTAGATCAAAACTATAACAATACTTTAATAAAAGTTTGTACTTTAGGGTTGTTAAGTAAAATAAAAATTTCTTAAGCACTAACACTTATGATCCTGCAGCAACTCATCTGATAACAGACAACCACTAAGTGACTAACAGCTAGATGGGTAACACAGTGTGTCTCTGCCAGACAAAAGATCAGTTTGTGTTCTGGCTTCATGGGGTGAGATGATGGAAGATTACTTCACACTACTCAGAACAGAGCCCAACTTAAAACTTATGAGTTGCTTATTTCTGGAATTTTCCATTAATATTTTCAGACTGTAGTCATATGCATTTAGGTTAAACTGTGGAAAATAGGGAATTACTGTAGTAAAAACTAACAGTGGAGCAGAATTCAGGTGACCTATGTTCTTTTTGAAATTCTCTTCCTGGCACACATGTTTGGTTTGGATAGGTCCACCCCTGAGCATCTCCGTCCTTTTCTGTGAGGTAAAATGAGAGCTGATATAGTTTTGAGAGGAACCTTGTAGTTCTGTCATTATGTGACTGGGAATTTTAGCAAGGAATTAAAAAAAATAAAACCTTCTTTACTTTGTAGGTTTGTGTGGTTTATTGTCAGGAGCTAAAGTCCTGGTGCAGAGCTGTTATTAAATCAATCATACCTTCAGCAGACCACTACCTGGCCAAGTGTTTCCTTGTGGATTTTGCCAAGTACATTCCAGTAAAATCTAAAAAGTATGTATGCTGTTTATATTGGCTTATATTCTTCAAGGACACAGATGTCAGGACAAGGAGAATGTCAGTTTCTAAGGGGATATAGAGATCATTCTCTTTTGAGAAAAGATGAAACAGGAATTCCTTAGGTTCAAGAAGGGAACACTTGCAAGTTCCAATTCTGCATCAATTGATTGGAAGAGCAGATAGTTAAACTGAGGCTTAGAGAGCAACTCTAGCCTTCTGCTACTTTCCTTTTGGAAAGGGCAGTTCAGGTCCAGACCCTTCTCTCTGCATCTCCTGGGTTCCTTAGCCAAGTGCTCTGTAGTCTAGCCCCTCAGTGTGACCCCCCCGCAAAAAGACCCTAGCAGGGGACAGGGAAGGTTGCTGGCCCAAGCTCAGGTTTTAGAGTATGTAGTCCTGACTTTCCTTCTTAACTCAGGAGGTTGTGGCCACCACAAATAGCAGGAACATAGTTCAGAATGAGTCTAACTGGATGCCCATTGGGTAGCCTTCACTGTTTCTGGGACCACATATCAGTTACTAGAAAACACTAGCACAAGTGGTTCTTGGTGTTCAGGATAACTATTCTATAGTTTGCTTCCCAGAGTAAGAAGTCATCATTTCATAAAGAGGACACTTCTTCACTAAAGAAAGAACAGGGCTGGGGATTTAGCTCAGTGGCTTAAGCACCTGCCTGGCAAGTGTGAGGTCATGAGTTCGATCCCTGGTACCAAAAAAAAAAAAAAAAAACAACAACAACCAAAAACCCCAAAACAAAACAACAACAAAAAACAATGCCAAGTAGATGTTAAAGCAATAAGAGAGATATGTTAATCTTCATGGTAGAAGGACTTGTCAGACATTGGGAATTTACAGATATTTTAAGGAAAATGGAGATGGCCTTCCAGGTTTTGATTCTGCATCTTTATAATTATTGTTAAAATTACTATTTTGCTTAATGTTGGGTAGCTTTCTTCTTGTGTTTGGTATTTTAAGGTTAGCAAGTTTGAGGCAGGGGAACTATACACTGATATAAAACTGTTGAAGCAACTAGTGTAGCATCTTTTGGAGGCAGAAGATAGTACAGCTGGCTGGCTGTACAGGGCATGTAGGATTCAGGGAAGAGAACTGGCTTATGCTGAAATAATATCTTATTGCAGTCATTTGCCTGAATGGGTTGAGAATGGAATGGAATAAAAATTTAGAAATTATTTGTCAAATCTGTCCTATGGGTCTTTTGTGCAAAGACAGCAATAATTTATTATTGACACATTCATTCATGTACAGAAACTTTCTTAGTATATGTGTTGCCGAAGCAAGCTAGAAACTTTTTAATTTACAGAAACTTTTGTGTAATTCTAGTCAAATATTGAACTTGATACTTAAAAGTCTTACACCGAATTTTCTTCACAGGTTTGCTCATTATTACCCAATATTTCTCAACCTTGGAATCCTCCCTGGACTTTTGCTTCCCCTGAGCTCCTGCCCCTATGCTGTGAAACATACCACAGAAATATTTAACATCTGCTTGCACTATAAGTATATGTATACCTGTGCTTCATACACAAAGAAAAAAATATTTCCCACTCAAGCAGTTTTTATCCCCTCGACCAGTGTTGGCGAATCTTTTAGAGCTTTCAATGATACAGCCTGCTGTGGCATGTATACTTTAGGTTCATACCACTGCCATAGTCCAAGTGTCTTCAAGCACTATTGGTAGCTAAATTTGAAACAGAATTGCTTCTGTTAAGTATATTAACTATATAGATGTAATTTAAATGAAGTGTATTGTGTATAATTTTATTTATAATGGTACTCTCTCTTTTTCTGCTTGCAAGCATCCGAGTTGCAGTAGAATCTTTTATGCAGCTTCCCTATAGGGCGAAAAAATTCAGGCTCTATTGCACAAAACCTGTTACATTACACATTGACTTCTGCAAAGACAATGCTGAAATTGTGTAAGTACAGCTTCTTAAGTAGCTTAAATTATTTTTAAAAAGCTTTAAGTATGTGATATTTATTTGAAATTGTAGAAGTGCTGAGATTTTCTTGTTTTATAGAAGGCAGCTTCTGAGTTACTATTGGTCAAACCTGGCTGTGCAGCAGAATTTTGTCGGTCAGTCCCATTTTCAGAGGGTGTATTTGAGGGTTTTGAAAGAGGTTGTGAGCGCTGTGCTGTTTATCTTTTCTAAAAAATTATGAAAAGTAATAAATTAACTTCTAGGAAAGCAGAACTTAGAATCATGGACCATTAAAAAAGTTTATTATCCAAGTGCAGTTGTACATACTTGTAGTTTCAGCTACTTTAGAGGCTGAGGCAGGAGAATCTGTTGAGCTCAGGAGTTCAGGTAGCATAGCAAAACCCCTTCTCAAAAACAAAACAGGTGGGCATGGTGGTTCACATCTGTAATCCCTGTACTTGGGAGACTGAGGTAAGAGGGATTGCCATAAGTTCAAGTCCAACCTAAACCATGTGACAAGATCCTGTGTCCAAAAAAAAAAAAAAAGACAAAACAACTTTATTACATTGTTTTCCAGCCTTTTTCTCTCCTAGGAGGCGTGGATTATTACATCTCTGAACTTCCAGACCTTTATCAGTACTTTTACACAATTTTATCTGTGTAGAACTTTTAATGAAAATTAGAACACATTGTCTTTTTCAAAATTAGTTTAATAATATACATCTGTTGAAGCTCTTTACCAATATACACCCCTCTTCTTTAGTTTTTCAGTTTTTTTCATAGATAGATGTAATTGTCATATTTAATCATTTTCCTCCTGATAGCCATCTATATTGTTTCCAAACCTTTTGGCACACCTACATAAAATAAAAAATAACAAAATATAAAAAATAAATTGAATTTAATTGTACAATATACAATAATTTAATATTTTAAAATATATACTAAAATGATTATATAAATAGGTAATTTTGTGTCTATATAAGATATATAGATATGAAAAAGTATGTATACACACTCTCCCATATTTGGCAGTGTATCTTTTACTGTAACGCATTTTAAAAAATTGAATATTCATTGTAAAGTTTAATCACACTTGATAGGAAAGATGTAGAAAGAGCAAGCTGATGGAGATCAAGTGGGAAACAGCACAGGGGTACTTGTCTGAAGAATGAAAACTAGCTTGGGAAGATGACACCTTTCCCCCAAGCACCTCTTGAGGGTGCTGGTCTAGCCAGCATGTGCTGGGCATTGCACTTGCAGCATCTCTGCCCCAGGGAGCTTGTGTTATGGAGGCAAATTTGTCACCAGTGATTGGAAACAATGGTATTTTGGGACAGAGGATGCCATGGTTTTGTATTGGGAACCCAGGCAAGAGTCCCGATTGTTAGCCTCAAGAATGGCAAGAAAAATAAAAAGCAGAGACAAGTATCATATTCCAACAATGACTGGGAAGTCAATGCCTCTGGACTGGACCTCCTTCACTGGCAGAGCAGCCATTATTTATTCAGTGTATACAGTGATACGTGGGGCTAGCAAAGGACTACAGTTCATTGGAAGACTCTGACTCCAGAGGGCATAGATAATCTTATGTTTAGAAGTATTTTGAACTGGAGAATAATCCTGTGATGACTTAAGAAGGTGTAGATGATCTTATGCTTGAAAGAGTCAATGGGAAATCTCAGATAGATGGTACCAATAATCCTAATCCTCCCTTTTATCCCATAAGGAAATATGTAAAATTAGCCATAGTGAATTTGTGGTCCTCAACAGTTTTGGGTGCAGGACATCTCCTTGGGGCCTCTG
The DNA here is from genome assembly GCA_004027455.1 of Hydrochoerus hydrochaeris. NCBI lineage: Eukaryota > Metazoa > Chordata > Mammalia > Rodentia > Hydrochaeridae > Hydrochoerus > Hydrochoerus hydrochaeris. Next base: position 19,549 of record PVLA01004696.1, on the reverse strand, counting down.
GGCTGTGTGTCTTTGCAGGGGATATTGCAGGAGTGCAGGTTGGTTCCTTGTTATCTACAGCATATGCTTACTGTTTAATGTCAGAAACATCCAATGAGTGGTTTACAAATGATCCTTTTACCAGCCTTAAATTTTTATTTAGTGAAGTTGAATCTGTTTATTATTTCAGACCTGCAAAGAAATGGGACAGTGCTGCTATCCAGTACTTTCACAACATCCTGAAAGGTAAGGCCAGTGCATTGTGTTCGCTGCAGGCTGCTTTGAACTGATAACCTGTGGTGACTTACTCTTCTGTCAGCAAGTGGAGTTGAGGGGTGCCTGCCAGGGCCTACTCCACATGGGTTTTGTAATTACCTGAAGTCTCTTCCACTCCAGATGTCACTGTGACTGCACCTCTGGGACTCGAGTGGATGAGGATATCAGCAGTTGACAACTGAAATTAGAAAGGGGCTGTTCTTGTGGATGTACCCCTACACAGTAATAATCCTTGCCTCTTAAAAATTTCAGCAATATAAAACACATTGATGGACATTTTATTGAACTAAGTATTGATGAAAAGCTGACTTTAATGCACCAGGGTTATATATTGTGTAATAATCATCATTGCTAGTTTAATATATATATAAGATATCTGGCTATTTAGGGTACTTTATGTAAGTGATATAAAATATGGTCCCTTTCCTAGCATCTGTCTTACCCTCTGGTAGTGATCATTTTTCCTTCTGAGTGGGTGTGAGATGCCTGGGGCACCTCTAGATACCTGGTTGGTCCTGGTCTATTTTCTGGGTAAAGGAAAAACCCAATGTTTTGAACCTAGGAGATTTGGAAGGTTGCAGAATGTCACTGGGTCAGCAATCTGGGCCCTTGCATGCTCTTTAAGGGAGATGGGAGATAGTAATATAGTTTAGAACAGTGGTGGTGAACCTACTGCACACATGTCACAGTAGGCTGTGAATTATCATTGAAAACTCTAATAGGTTCTATTACTGGTTTACAGGAAGCAGACTTTAAGTTGAATTCTTCCCATTTCCTTTGGTGCATCCTTAAACAGGCACTTAACTTTCTCTGAGCCTAGTCTCTTCACCTGTAAAACGACAGTAGCAGTACTTACCTCAAAGGGTTGAGGTAAAAATAAATGAAATATGGTATAAAAATAACTTGGCACAGTGCATGATAGCTGTCCCTAAATGGAGCTGCTGTTTGGGTCCTTAAGTCTGATAGCTTAGCCAAGCAGCCTGATCCATAGGCCATTTGAAGGGTGGGGGGTAAGATGGAGCACTCAGGTAAAAGGATTTGAGAAGATAGAACCTAAAAAAATATTTGAGGTTATCTTAGGGTGGCAGGAAGACCCTGTTGATGAGAACAAAGGATATGCAGCCCACTCCAGCTATAAGTCTTGTGTTGGATCACCAACCTCTGCTGCTTTTATTTGGGGAGCCATCCTGCTTGAGGAAGCTATTGGCCCTACTGGCACTAGGTACTGTTAAGTGGTTTGCAGAAACTGGAGAATAATCTTAATTGCTTCAAATGTGCATTTAATATTGGCTCATTTGTGCTTTCATTTATGCCTTTTAGGAACTACCCAGGTACAAGCCAAATTATGTGCTGTGGAAGATGATACTTTTGAGGTTTACCTTTATGTAACAATAAAAAATGTAAAAGTAAGTAGAAGAATTGTATTTTTAAAATATTTTATCATTATCTTAATTTTTTCTTTAATAAACAATAAACCTCAGAGGAAACAGTATAATTTACACAGCATAGAAATTGTTCTTGTTTTTTGAGACAGAGTCTCTTTAGTATAGGATGGCCTTGAACTTACTATGTAGTCCAGACTAGCCTCAAACTTACAGTTCTTTGGCCTCAGCCTCTTGGTGCTGGGATTACAGATGTGTGCCACCAGAAATTATTTTATTTATTTATTTTAAAGGAAAACAAAGATAGCATAACAATGAAATTGAGTTCCAAAACAGGTTAGTAAGACAGTTACAATAGTTGATACATTGCATATTGTTGTCTTCCTAGTCACTACTCAGAGTACAAGATATAAGCTTGATATCTTGTCCAAACAATATTAGCACAAAACTTCCTTTTCAAGGAACTAAGAGAAGCTAGCTGTGTAACTATCTTATGTATACATGTATTTCTTTCTTTTTCCCTTTCTTTCACCTTTCTCCCATCACTGTTTGTCTTTTCTTTTGAAAAGTTTCTTCCCAATTCACAAATCTGGTTTACATTTTGGATCCTATTTAGTTGTTCAGTTTCTCACACTAGCAAGACAATACGATGTTTACATATGTGGGTCTGATTTATTTCACTTATGAGTATAGTCTCGAGTTGCATTCATTTATCCATAAAAGTCTCCAGTTTAGCCTCCTTTAAGACTGAGCAGTATTCCATTATATATAAAAAAACACATAAATTTTTAAATCCATTTTTTAAATTCATTAATTGATGGGCATCCTGGTTATTTCCAAGATTTAGCTATTATAAATTGTGTTGCTGTAAACATGGGTGCACATATATCACTGTGGTATGATGTTTTTAATTCTTTTGGGATGAATCCAAGGGGAATAGCTGGTTCGAATGGGATCTCTAATCCTAGTTTTTAAGGCAATCTCTACACTGATTTCCACAGTAGTTATACCAGTCTACATTCCCACCAACAGTGAGGAAGGATTTTTTTTTTTTCCTCACTGCCCCTCCAGCATTTGTTTATGGTTGAAGTTACTTTTTAATGTTTCAAGGTCTAGCTTAGATCAGAAGTTAGTCTGATTTTGTTTCTTTTTTTGATTACTTTAGAAATTACTTTAGCATTTTACCAGGATGGGATCTCATTTAGTAATGAGCAAGAAATTATTCCTATGGTGATGAGTATGAAATGTTCTTATAAGAGGACATTATTTCTATAAATATACTCATCTGCTGTGGTTCATTGCTTTTTGAGATTTTTCTCATTGTAATTTTGCTCCTTGTGAAGGATTCAGCTATCATAAGTATAGAAAGAAAGGGGATGTGACATGTGAAAGTAGTCTTCCTCCTACTGGCTGCTACATCATGCTGGCTGCTGTTTCTGAAGGGTGCAGCAAGGTACAGCTCTGTGCACAGAGCACAGACCTGGGGTACTCAGAATCCCTAAGGGGCACCTTGCTAGGGACTCCTTCCTTCTCTCCCTTTCTTGTGGCAGGGATGGAACCTAGGGCCTCACACATGCTAAGCACATATTCTACCAATGAACTACACCCCCTGTTTCCACCTAGGGATTTAAACATTTTTGCTTGTTTTGAAATAATTTTAGACTAACAGCAGACATGCAGAATGAATGTGGAGATTTTTGTGTGTGCTTTACACGTATTACAGATTCTCCTAATGTTGATTGTATGGAATCATAGCACAGTCATCAAAACCAGAAAATTAACATTGTTAAAATACTGTTTTTTAAAATTCTAAGACCTTATAGGAATTTGCCAGTTTCCCTGGTACTTTTTCTAGTCTAGGAGCTGATCAAGAACCCCACACTGTTTCTGGCTGTTATTGTCACCTTTGTCTTCCCTAGCCTGGGACAGTCTGCAGTCTTCCCTCACCTTTCATGCCCTTGACACTTCTGAAAGTTCTGGCTGCTGTTTCAGATACTTCTCTAGTTGCCTGCACCTGATGTTTGCTCATCATTGTTTGAGGCAGTGCATTTTTTCAAGAATGCCCCAGAAGTGAGGATGTACCCTCTCAATGCATCTCTCCAAGGCATTTATGCTGGGAATATGTCTAGCTGCTAGTGATTAAGTTAATCACTTGGTTAATTTAATGTTGCCAGGCCTTTCCTGTTCAAAGCTGCTGGGTTTTTTTTCTTTTGAAATTAATTATACGGAGATATTTTGAGATTATGCAACTATCCACCAATGTTTCTTACTTTTAAATGTTAGTACTGCGACTGGGCGTGGTCCATCACTCAAAAGGCTGAGGTAGGAGAATTGCCATGAGTTTGAGGCTAGTCTGGACTACATAGTGAGTTCAAGGCAATCTTAAATTACATAGTGAGACCCAGTCACAAACAATCAAGCAAAAATATTAGTACTGTGGTGTTGACTTGTTTCCATCAATCCACCTGTACCACTTTATAATAGTTTGGAGTTTGGTTATTTTATTTGGAAGTTATGATCCATTGCTGTTATTGTCTCTCTTAATAAGAATTGGTCATTAGGAATTTCTTCACAGTGGTTTGCATGTCTTTTCAAGGTGCCCCATCATTTTTTAACCCTCTCTACTTTCTGGTGTCATGGGATCATTTTGTCATTTTCTAACCTCAGCCCTGGAATCATCCAGTTTAAGAAACTCTGGCTCACTTGTTAATGAGTGTAAGATGAGGGCACTGTATGTGTTTGCTGCTTTAAAGTATTATGGAGCACATGTCCTCTCAACAGAGTTATACTTTAAACCACTTACACCACTGCCATCTGTGCCTATGTCTCTGACCCCTCCCTCTAACTAGTTTACATTCTGACCCTTTGTTTTTCCTTATTCTTAACATCTTTTTCCAGTAGTGAGAAATCCTCTCTTGTTAGCCTCAGTATGTTTATTTGCTCAATCCTAGTATTCACATAATTTCAAAATCAATAGTCTGTAATTCCTATAAAAAAATTTGTCTCTAGGCTTACAGTATACAGCCAAAATACTGTTCTCAAAATTGCTCAGGTTTTTCTTTTTCCCACTCTGTTCAGTGTGATTATTCTTTTGTTGTAAGGTTCATTTGATACTATTTATAGTACATTTTGGATTCCTTACATCCTGCTTGATTTTACCTGTTACTTTTCACTGCTTATTTTGCATATTGATAAAAATACTGAAATGTTGGCTAAAGAATCAGTTTTGTAAAACATCTCTTCTAAAACAAGTTCTCTACTGAATTGGTTTCCTCTTTTAAAAAACTGGGTCCCTCTTTCACACCATCTTGGTTGGATGACTTACATTTATTTCATGGTGGTGGAGTGGGAAAAGTGGGGTGGTCCATGCTTAGCTGAGTGAGAAATTACCAAGGGATGCATAGGTCATAATTGCCAGAACATAGGGCCAACAATCCTTGTACTCCCTTTTGGGTCTTAGGGTGTTCATTTTTTGGCCTGACTCCTTTCATTCAGAAAAATTAGAGTGTTTTTTTTTTTTGGTACTGGAAATCGAACTCAGAACCTTATGCTTGTCAGGTAGGTTCTGTGCCACTGAACCATATCTATGGCTCAGTCAACAAATTAGATATATCCATGTTGCTGCATTATCAGTGGTTCATTCTTCTTAAATGTCAAGAACTTTCCTTTATGTAGATATACTAGAGTGTACTTACCCATTCTCAATGTATATTTGATTTGTGGTCAGTTTGGGGCTATTACAAATTTTCACATGTAAGTTTTCCTATTTACCTATGTTTTTATTTCTCTTGGGTAAGCATTTAGGAGCCAAACTTGTGGATAGTATTGTAGGTACTTAAGAAATTGCCATATTGTTTCCCAAATGGTTGACTATTTTATGTTTTTTTTTTGTATGGGGGATCAAACTCATGACCTTGCACCTGTCAGTCAGGTTCTTATGCCACTGAGCTAAATCTCTGGCTCCAAAGAGACATAAACCTAAATGACAGAATTGCTCAATCATGTAGTAGTTCTGTTTTTAATTTTTTTTGTGTGTGTAATTTTTTTTGAGACAGGGTCTTGCTATGCAGTTTGGCCTTGTCTTGAGCTCACTTTGTAGCCCAGGCTGGTCTCAAACTTGCATCTTCCTGCCTCAGCCTCCCAAGTGCTGGCATGTGCCACCATGCCTGGCTGAAAGAAATAGGTAGCACAAACTAACGTTTCTTTTTTTAGTACCAGGGATCAAACTCATGACCTCGTGCTTGCCAGGCAGGCGCTTACTCTGCTGAGCTAAATTCCCAGCCCTTGCTTTTAAATTTTTAAAGAAACATGCAAATAGGGTTTGTTTGTTTTGTACCGGAAATTGAACTCACAACCTCATGCTTGCCAGGCAGGTGCTTGTGCCACTTAGCTAAATCCCCTGCAAGGTTGACTTTTATATTCTCAGCAACAATGTATGAAGCTTCCCATTCTTCCACATTGTCTTCAACTTATTTTTCAGAGATTCTTTTGAGACAGAATCTCACTATATAGTCTAGATCAGCCTTCAACTTTCTCTGTAGCCCAAGCCAACCTTGAACTTGCAGTCTTCCTGCCTCAGTTTCTTTAGTAGTGGAAGTGTACAGCACTCTGACTCTTGTCTGGTCATTCCAAAAGGTGTGTAGTGGTATCTCTTTGTGGATTAGATTTGCATTTTCTGAATGACAAGTGACACCTTGTGTTTATGACAATTGATATATTTGCTGTGAAGTATTCATTTAAGTCTTTTGCTGTTTTTTTCTTTTCCCATCACATTGTTTTCTTTTACTGACTTGTGAGAGTTCTTTATTCTGGATATAGTCTATACAGATACTTGATTTAAAATTTCTTTGCTCCATTTCTTCTCTCTCTTATAAAGAGAAGTTTTAAGTTTTGATAAAATCTGACTTCTCAGTTTTTCCTTTTATAGTTAGTGTCTCCCACCAGATCTTTCCCTCACCAGGCTCTGTAAGCTTGTTGTATCATCAGCAAGATATTTCTCTTTATTTCACATGACCCCTGCTTTTTCATCAGTTCAGAGTTGGTAAGAAGTGTTTTGTTCACTGTTACCAGAGCAGAAGTCAAGAGATCTAGCTCTGTCAGATTGTGTTATATAAAACACTTTTTCTGAAGATTGAAATTTGGGGTTAAGTTTGGTATGTTTGCAGTCACTTGACCATGCTCATCCATAAAATGTTTTAACTTTTTACAGGTTTGTGTTAATGATGATCTAGTTGCAAAGAACTTTGCCTGTTATGTATCACCCACAAAGAATGAATACCTTGATTCAGAGAAAGCAAGATTCAATATAAAGCCAGAATCCTTCTACAGTAAACTCAATCCAGCATTTACTCTTTGGCCAATGCTTTTGCAGAGAAAAGATTTTCAACGAACAAAAAGTGAGTTAATGCTCACCAATGTATATTTCATTTATTTTTATTTTTAATATCAATATATTGATAGAAATTTATAGGTCTGGAGATTTAGCTCAGTGGCATAAGCACCTGCTTGGCAAGCGTGAGGTCCAGAGTTCAATCCCTGGTACCATCAAAAAAAAAAAAAAAAAAAAAAAAAAAAAAAAAAAAAAAAAAAAAAGAGGCTTATAAACTTTTCCATATGTAGAGACAGAGACTTGGATTCTCTGGATTTAATTTAAAAATTAAAGTTTAATTTTGATGAGCATGTAACAGATTTATATGGTCCTAAAGCTCTTATAATTTGTTTTTTATGAAACCAGGAAAAAACTATTCTCAATTTTTTGTTAACATTGCAGTACATTTTTAGAAGTCTTGTTGTTTATAGTTTAAAGATTTTAACAAAGCAAGATTTTGAATGCTTAGAATTATTTATTTATTTTTTTTGAAACAAGGTCTCATCATGTAGTTAAGATTGGCCTTGGACTCCCTATGTAGCTTAGGCTGGCCTTGAATTCCTGGCAACTCTCCTGTCTCAGTCTCCCAAGGCCTGGGATTATAGGCATGTGCTACCATACCATTTTTTTGTTTTGTTTTGTTTTTGAGATAATGTCTTGCTGTATAGTTCAGGCTGCCCCTGAACTCACTGTGTACCTCAGGCTGGTCTTGAACTTATGGCAATCCTCCTGCCTCAGCCTCTGAAGTTCTGGAATTATAGGCATGTGCCATCACTCCTGGCTCCTGGTTTGGTTTTTTTTTTTCTTTCCCAAATTCATTTTATTCAAACAAAAAAAGAAGGAAAAAACTAAAGCAAAATTTCAAACCATGTCAATCAGGGTGGCTTGATTTTATATATTTTTAAAAAGAGCTATTTACTGCAAATGATCTTAGCATGAAAGTATGAGAAGAGAGTAATGAACCACAGAAAACAGTCTAAAGTGTTCCTCTCTGCTTTCCGATTTTAGTCCCCTCACATGCTGCTGCCATCGTGTTAGGGCTTCTTTAACTTTATAGTAAAGCAAGCGCAGAATTGTATCAACAAATTCACGTTTTTGTTTTTTTTATTTCATGGTTTAATTTTGAAATTTGTGCTTTCAGGTTCATGTGGTTTAGATTTTCTGGCACAGTCTCTCCAGCACACATGGTGCAAGGGTGTTGGTGACCTTGGACCAGCTGCTGCAGAAATGGGTGAGTCTTGCTGGTTTGGTTCATTTATCATTCATTTATTTTGGTGCCAGAGTTTAAACCCAGGCCTTACATGAACTACTACTGAGCTACATCTGCAGCCCCTTAACAGTCTAGGGATTATAAAGATAGCTATTTAAAAGGACTATAGTAATTCTCTCCCCTGGCTTCTTAATTTAATGTAAATAATTTATGGAAAAATGCCAACAGTGATCATTAACCCTGGAGTCTATAGTTAGAGATTTTATGGTGTAAAGAACATAACAAGATTGTGAACAGATGTGGTGGTACATGTCTGTAGTCCCAGCTATTTGGCAGGCTGAGGCAGAAGAATCACTTGAGCTAGGAATTTATGGCCAGCCTGGGAAATATGACAGAATCCATTTCAAAAAATGAAAGAAGAAAAGGGAAGATGAGAAAGGAAGATAGGTGAATGATTGGATGTAGATTAGGGATAAAAGAGCACATGTATCATCAAAACTGGTAGCATCTAAAATGCTTCAGACTTGCCAGATGTGGTGGCACATGCCTGTAGTCCTAGCACTCAGGAGGCTGAGGCAAGAGAAGTTTGAAGCCAGCCTGGGCTACTTAAGTAAGCTCAAGGCCAGCCTGCACTAAATGGTGAGACCTCGCCTCAAAAAAACCAAAAAAGTAAAAAAAAAAAAAAAAAAATTCAAATACAATGCATATAATTGTTTTAAAACTTGGAAATAAGAGCCAGGTATGATGGCAAATGCCTGTAGTCCTGGAATTGTCTTGACTTACATGGCAGAGTTGTGACACCCCAAATCCACATTCACTCACTCATGTATTTATGAAACACAACTGTGTGCCAAACGTTTTAGGGTCTTATCAGGGAAGGACCAAAGTCTCTGCTCTGGAGAAGTTTATAGCCATCATTTCAATTAAATTATTTTTCTTTTGTGATTCTTGGGATTGAATCCAGGGAAGCATGGTAGGCAAATGCTTTAACTCCACACTTCCTGCAACCCTGAAATCAATGGTTTCTCCAAGTTGCCTTGGCTCCCTTTATGGAGAATGCTAATTTCAAGCCAAGGTTTGAAACGAAGTGTGTCCGGGGTGTCATCGCTCCCAGGCACTGATAGTGGACAGACCTAGGGACTGTGTATGTATCTCTATGTGTGTATATGCATATGCAAACATACATTTATGTATTTTATATCTGTGTACTAAAAAGCAAGAGCTTGTGTGCATGTGCACATGTATTTATCTTCTATAAATGCTTTGAAAACAAGGAATCTATACTAATATTTACTTCCATTTGTGATTACTGCTGAATTGAGTCTAGTTTAGTCATAGATTCTTCATTTGTCATCCAGTTCTTTCTTTGTTGTTGTTTGTTTTGTTTTTTGAAATAGGATTTCACTGTGCAGTTCAGGCTGGCCTTGAACTCACTTCATAGCTCAGGCTGGCCTTGAGCTCGCAGAGATCCTCCTGCCTTAGCCTCCTGAGTACCGGGGTTATAGGTATGAACTACCACATCAGACCATTTAGTTCTCTTAGCCTTTTAAAAAATATTTTTCCATTTTGTATCTCTGAGTTGATTTGTGAGAGGTTTGATTTTTATTTACTTTTGAGATGGGACCTTGCTTTGTTGCTCAAGTTGGCCTCAAAGTCTTGGGCTCAGGGGTTCCTCTTATCTCAGCCTCCTTATTAGCTGAGACTACAAGGGTGCGCCACTCAACCCAGCAACCTGATGACTGTTTCTCTTTTGTTTTGTTTGAGACAGGGTCTTGCTATGCAGTATAGACTGGCCTAGAATTTATTATGTAGCCCAAACTGGCCTCAAATTCATGGTGATCCTCTGCTTCAGCCTCTCAAATGCTGGAATTACAGGCATTTGCCACTATGCCTGGATCTAATTGATTCTTTTTCATATTTGCCTATCTTACATATCTACTTATTTTGGTTCATTAGTGCTATTCTTTTTATTAGTACATATTTGCCATAAATGATGATCACATTTATCTTAGGGAATTTTTACCCATAAATACTATTCTTTATCTACTGGATATTTAATTTTTAAATTTTTTTATTAGTACATGTTTGTAGTGTATAATGTTTACATTCCTTGTGAGGAGTTAGTACATGTTGAATATTTTAAATAGATTTGCACTACGGTCCTTTTCAGGCTTTTTTTCCCCCCTGAGATGGGGTCTTTCTGTGTAGTGCAGGCCGGCCTTGAACTCACTGTGTAGCCTAGCCTAGGTTGGCCTTGAACTCATGGAGATCCTCTTGCCTTAGCCTCCTGAGTGCTGGGATTATAGGCATGTGCCACCATACCCAGCTTTCAGGCTACTTTTTTTTTTAATCGGTACCAGCGATCGTCAGGCTACTTTTTATCCTCCCCTTTTAATCATTTATAAAGGCACTGAAATACTCTGTGATTTTTATTTAAGAACTTTAAAAAATTTTTATTAGTACATATTTGCAGTACATAATGATTATATTCATTGTGGGGAGTTAGTATACATACATAACACAAAGAGCTTGTCCTATAGGGACATTTTCTCATGGTGGATTTTAATTACCACCTCCATTGCTGGATCCAGATAAATTTATATTTTTGGATGAAAACTGACCTGAAGAAAGAATATGATTCTAGGCTCCAAGATTGCATAGCATATAGTACTTTAAGAAAGGATTAGATGAGTTTACAATATTACAGATTTCTGATGTTCGCTATTACTTTGATGATTTGTATTGTTTAATGGGTGAAAGTTGTAACTCATTTCAATATGTATTTCTCTTACTAAATAGTTAAAGTGAGCACTTCTAGAATTGTTTCAGTATTTCTCTAACATATGATCACTGAGTTGGGTTTCCTTTGTTTTTTCTTTTACTTGAAGACATGCCTCAGTTTTTACCCCAATTTTTATATTACTTAGCTTGATTATCTGTAGTATTCACTAAACAACTTTTGTCACTTCGAGATCTAGAGGATAAAGATACTTGAAAGAGTGTGGTGTAAAATGTTTTCCAATTTCTTTTTTTGTTTGATTTTTAAAAATTTGTTTTGCTTTACAATTTGATACCTCCAGGGTTTAATTCAGTCTTTATTCTAATACCTTCTGTGTGTATTATTCAATTAAGATATGAGATGTACAACTATAATCCTGAACCACAGCTAACACTGAGTTCTGATTGGTACTCTGTTACTATTATCTGATGACACATCTTAACAAACTTGTGATGTGAGACAATGACTTCCATGATACTAATGGATTCCAGAATGGGCAGAGGACCAGGGTTTCTCTCTCTTCCAGTGTCTGGGCCCTCAGATGGGAAGATGTAAAGCCTGGTGTAACTAGCCAGTTGGATTCGTCTGAAGACATCTGTAGTTACATTTCTGGCAGTTGATGCTTGCTTTTGCATGGGACCTTGGGTTAGGTCTGTCACCCAGAATCTCGCTATTGTCTTTCCATGTGGTTTCTTGGGCTTCCTCACAGCATGGCAGCTAGGCTTCAAGGGTGCATATCCCAGGCAGCAAGTTAGTGATATGTGTTTTTGTGTAATGTATCTTTAGAATCACTTCATATCACCCTCATGTTGTTTATAAGCCCACCCAGGTTCATGGGGAAGAAATACAGATTGCATCTCAGTGGGAGTCAGAGTCACATTATAAGAAGAACATTTGTGTGGGTAACACAGTTGTGGCCTTCTTTGGAAAATACAGCCTGACAAATTGGGAAAATAAATTGTTTTATTCTTGATAAGCTGGTATGGGAATTTTTAGAACTTTAATCCATTAAGTTAAATATACAAAATAATTTCATGTATTAAGATTTTACAGTGTTAATTGTTCATATTTTTCTTTTTTGTTGTATTTCCTATTAACATTTTCAAGGTAGTTTTTAAAATTTTATCTTGCAGATAAAGCTGTAAAGTGGAATATGGATTCATTGAAAGACTCATCTAAAAAAAAATCTGAACATCAGCCACAGTGTGTCTCTTTAAAAGATGTAAATAAAGTTGTATTTTTAAAATGTTTGTTAAATATAAAGTTTTTATAGTGTTAATGACATTTTTCTATTATGAACTAAAGAACATTTCAGTTAAAAATATTTGACTATAGTGGTTTTATTTGTGAAAAAATAGACTTTACATATTTCTTATTTTGAAAGAGCAAGATAATTCCAGCTCTTTCTTGTCAAACTCTTGTTTTTGCTGAGTAATGGCCTCTCTATAAAATCAGGAATTTGTCATCTATATTATCACTATAAAATCTCTATTATTATCTCTATAAAATCAGAGAAATCTGAAATTTTGGGGCTCTCAGATAGTTAATTTTAATTCTAAATTGCCTTCCAGTTCTTTGCACAAGACAGGTAAAAGTAACTATAGTCCAGTAAATTTTGGGGCTCTCAGATAGTTAATTTTAATTCTAAATTGCCTTCCAGTTCTTTGCACAAGACAGGTAAAAGTAACTATAGTCCAGTTTAAACAGTAATTATCTGATATGCCAGGTTGTTACTATTTGGACATTTCAGTCTAGTAATTATAGTCACAGCATAATCATCCAACTTGCCAGCTCCTTGTCTCCTTATCTATGTGTACATAAAATTTGTCCAGAATGATTGTTTATGACAATTTCTATAGAATTTTGGTTCCAAAAGAATATATATCTTATTAAACATACATATTATTTCTCAATACTTTTTTATAGTGTGTTGAATCTTCAGCTTACTGGCCAATAAAAAGAGGCATAACCATATATGCTGATCCAGATGTACTGGCAGAAAGGTAAGATTTGAAAATTGAATGTAACCCACTGGAGCCTCAGATGTAATGCATGGTATTCTATAGTAAGTCATCCCCTGGTATCCTTGGAGGATTGGTCCCATGACTTGGAGAATACCAAAATCTGGATATGCTCGAGACTTGTACATAGAACGGCGTAGTACCTATACATGTTCATCTGTGTACTTTAAAATCATCTCCAGGCTACTTACAATACCGGATACAGTGTAAATTCTATATAAAGGAGAGAAACAGAGGAAAAAAATAAAAAATTGGGGATTCCTCACAATCTGATATAAAAGGCCTTTCCAGTTTGCAGACTTTGAAAGGGGCCTCTGAGAATTTTTGATGCCTGTCTCTGCTGCTAAATCTAGGTCTCACCACCCTCAGCCAACACTGACAGATACGAGGGAAAATCCAAGAAATGCTCCAGGTCCTGTCTGTGTGCAGATTTTTACTTGTCTCCCATTACTCCACTCCCTGTCCAGAGTTTTGAATTGTTATCATTAGGAGACAGACTATGTGGCCAGCTCCCAAGTGTCAGGGTTGCTCTCCATACTAATAGGGCTAAGCCTCACTCTTCACAGAAATTCGCTTAGGTAGACCAAATGATTCCTCACTGCCACATCTTAAACCCCCCCCCCCGAAAATAAAGGTGTTTTCAATATTGGGATAAATGGATTCACAAGTTTTAATACAGTTGTTGATTTTTTAAAAAATTTCTAGTGCTTTAAGTCAGAAGCCAAATGAGAAACCACTAAGATTAGCTGAGAAGAAAGAATATGATGAGAAGAATAGCTGTGTAAAGTAAGAATTTTTCCTTGACTTTAATTGTTTATTGAAGTAATTGTAATTATAAACAGGAAAGATTTGCATTATCTTTGTGCATGTGGTACTGGGAATTAAATCCACATCTTTGCATTGAGCTATGTCTCTAGTTTCTTTTTATTTCAAGATAGTCTTGCTAAGTTACCCAGATGGAGCTCAAATTTGTGATCTTCCTGCTTCAACCTTCCAGAGTGCTAGGCTTAGAGGCATGCATGTGCTGCTGTGCCTAGTTTATGTAGTTTATTATTAATTTCAAACTTGTATTACCATCAAAAAGTGTATGTGCAGTAGAGTCTTCCTGTAGCCTTTGAGGGTAGTTTCTTCTTTTCTGTTCACTAGGGTAGATTTTTCTGTTGAAAGCTTTTACCCAGTATAAGTACACTGCCCCATTCTCTTGGTGAGGTAAACAATATAAAGTGAATTAGGTATAGCTGATTTTTTTGAGCTGTAGATTTTTTTGTGGATTGGTGTTTGCTTTCTTCTCACTTTTTTGATGTTAAATGGGCCTGACTCTTGCTTTATTGCCACGGAGTACTAGCTACATATTTCTTAACCCACAAATGATTTTCATGTTTTTTAAAAAATATCATACTAGTCTTTAGCAGCTTAAACAATTTTATATTCCAAGTAAGTAAGGATACTCTGGAGTAACCTGAGTGACACAGATTTCAAGACAGCTCAGAGGTGAGTGAGTAGTGCTATATCCATTCATTGACCTGGGGTTGGAGAATGTCAACTGTGCAGCTATCCAGATGCTCACTTTCCTGGAAGTCACTCTAATGCCCACCATGAGCTTCTCACAGTATTTAAGGGTATGGGCCTTTCCAGGGAGTTCATGGCACAGGGTGGGGAAGGCATGGCTGTTTGTGCACCTGGTTTGATATTCATTTCCCAGAGCATCCCAGTTTTGCTGCTCTAAGTGGTTCTTTTCCTTGGAACAAAAAGCCTTTCATTATCTATGCTGCTCATTTTTTAAAAAAATTATAACATGGTAACTTACCTCTAACGTATTCTTCCCTTTTATTTCTGAATTAGAAAGCTCTATCTTATTTACTGTTCTGCTGAAAGCCTTTGATGTGGAACCTGTTGATGAAAGTACATGAGTTACTGCATCCATCTGCTGTGGGTTGAGAAAACCTTGAAGTGGTTCAAGATTAAACAGCAAAGGACAAAAAAGGCAGTGCATTTCCTAGAAACCCAAGGGCAACTTGGTGACTGTCTCTATATGGCCAGTCTGTGGTGCTATTATCAGCGTACTGTGTCTATAGCCTGGGAAACTGATTAGCTATTATTTCTGCCCCATATTAAAGGCAGCCTGGAGAAAAGGCATCTTTTCTTCAGCAGTGGCCAGTTGGGGACTTACAGGCATCACATAGCAGGTACAAGCAAAGCATATGGTGGATGTTCAGGTTTTTAAAATATTACAGTAAAGGACACATTGCCATTATTCCCCCACACAATGCTTCCTCTGTCTGAACACACGTTTCCCGTCATTCTTGCCACTTTCTGAAGCAGTGCTGCAAGTCCTTTTTCATGAGTGTCCTTAGTTACATTGTTGTAGCTGCCTCAGTGTGCTGAATTCATTCAAAACATTTGCCTTTCATGGTCATTTTGTCTTTGGGGAAGGACCAAAAGTTGCACAGTATCAGAGGAGATGCCATCTTGTTTTTGCAAGGCACTTTTTTGTTAGATGGCACTTGGAAGTGGCATTCACTATTTTTTTTAATCAAACTTCATAGAGACACTTAGGAAAGAGAACTGCTTTAGAAAGTGGCAATAATGATGGGATAAGTATTTTTAAAGAAAGGGAAAGAATTTTATGGGGTATGCATAGCAATATGTGTTACTGTAATTTTTAAAAATTTAACTTTTACCATATATTTTGTTCATCCCTGTAGTGTTGTATGTGATAACAATGACATTAATCATGCTAGGGAGGGGCACACAGTGACTTTGGAATTGCTCCATAATTCTTGCCTTGCTTTAAAAGGCCATCCTGAAGACCAGGCACCACGCCGCCAACCTCCTCTGCAGCCAGTTCTGTTTCTTCCTTGTCCTTCACTGATTTATGTCCTTCACTGAACTCATTTGTAATACCTCAGATTATAGTAAATTCAGGAAAAGATCACTTCATTATTTGGTAGTCTTTCCTGTTCTGGGATTGCATATTTCTTTCTCCTTTAGAATCTTAAATCTTAAGCAAGAGAGAGTCAGGGTCTACATTCACAGTTCAGGAGCCCACACAGCAGATTTCTCTGTGGGAATCCAAAAGAGACTGTTCTGTTCCTGTGAGATATTCTGGAGATGACTGAACAGTTTAGATTGAAACTTCATTTCTAATCTATTGCAATTTTATCAGTGGCCCCCCCCCCAATATATGCTGGGAATAGCAGAAGAGTTTCCATTCCTTTTTTTGGGTGGCAGCTCCCTGGAGCATTACTTTGAAGAGCATTTTGTTCTGGGGAAGAATACTTTTGTAGTTAGGGCATCTCATCTGGATATAGAAACATGCTGTTGGTGGCCTACTTACTCCCTTTTTGTCATCTGTTATGGTTATCTGTTATGGTTTCTATCTAGATGTCCCTCAAGAGTCTCATTTACTCATAAGTGAGACTTGGAAGGTGATTGAATTACAGGTTCTCATAACTAACTTGCTGTTAGGAGGTAGGGTCTGGTTGAAAGAGTCAGGTCACCAGGGACGTGACCTGGAAGGGTATATCTCCCTCTTAACTCCTCCCTTCACTTCCTGTTTTCTGGCCTCCTCTGTAAGGCGAGCAGCTTTCCTCTGCCCAGGGCTTTCCACCATGCTGCAAAGCATGTAAGGGCTGGAACTTCTGAAACATGAGTGAAAATAAACCTTTCTTTTTAGTTTCA
This sequence comes from Hydrochoerus hydrochaeris, assembly GCA_004027455.1. Lineage (NCBI taxonomy): Eukaryota > Metazoa > Chordata > Mammalia > Rodentia > Hydrochaeridae > Hydrochoerus > Hydrochoerus hydrochaeris. The sequence goes on along the minus strand of PVLA01004696.1, from coordinate 2,853 downwards.
AGTGTCAAGTATTTTGTCCCAGTGACAAAGAAAATGACTAAGATATCATCAATATTTTAAAAAGGTGAAAGATTTATACTATCTGAAGAGAAACCAGAGTATCATCAATGATATGTAGCCTTCTTTGTAGTTCTTTACCTTTGTGTATGCTAATACCTGTTATACATATTCTTTTTTCTTCACTTGTCTTTCTGTAACATTTCCCTACTTTATACATGCACTTATTTAAGATGGGAAGTTCCTCTAAATACACACATTCTTCATAGTGCTCCTTCTGTGTCACAGAACTCTAGTGCCTTCCTAACACTAACACCCATGCTGAATGCTGTGTAAGTAGGCAGTTGATGGTTGACAATTGTCCTTCTTGGCCAGAACTGCTCTGTCAAAAGTGAGTGTGGACAGACTCAACTCTGTTCACCCTCCTCTTCTCTGCTCTGAAGTCACATTACACATGGCTTCTTCAATGATCACACTATCCCTGTGTCAGATTCTAGTGAGCTACATGGTCAGTGTCAATAGGGTGAGCCATGCAGTAGTGATGTGGCTGCTTTCCTGTTCTGGCACAACTGCTTGGCTTTCTTCATTATTGTCTACTATTTTTATGTATCTTCATTATTCATCTCAAGAATATCTTTGTATTGTCTAAACTTACTGTTAACGTTTTTCTTACATCTCTGGAGACCTCTCCAGAGCCTCTCCACCTGCTGTGACTTGTGCCGAGTTGTCCTGTGTCCATCATAACCATTATCCTCATGTTTCTGGTATCATTCCTGAATTGAGGACTTCTTTCTGAATCTTCATCTTATTCATACTTGGTTTACTCCTTGTAATGGAGAACATCCTCTGTTACTTTCCTGAGAAAGGGACACATAAATGAAAATATTTTCGAGACTGCAAAAACACTTTTAGACTGTCTTCACTTGATTTGCATTTTGGGTGTCAATTTTTGAACGTACTTTTACCTTCTAGGGTCCAGTGTTAAGTCCACTCCTTTCTCATTCTTTACTAATATTTTTTAGTTAGTCCAAAGTGTTTATTAGAGTAGCTTACCAAGATCTGGCCTGTACTGTTGTGGATGGCAAGGCAGAAGATACTATGTCTGTATTGAGGGGTTTATGGAGTTTACGTAAGTTTCAAGAAGCAAGCTTTGTGCATGAGTTGTACTAAGAAGTTGCCCATAGTGACAGATGTGTCCTCAGCCTGTGTCTCCTTCCCCAAACCAGCCCATATGCCTAGCTGCTTAGAGAGGGGCCATTGTCTACCCATTTGTAACAGCTATGAGCTGGGTCCTTCAGATACCATCACAGTGCCTCTCAGGAATGATAAATAGTAGGGTTCTCTGTCGAGGTGAATCAGAATTTAGAGCTGGAAGGTGTGGCTGTCATCTGACCTGATTTTCTTTTTAATTTTTTTAAGATTGTTTTTTAAGAGACACATTTGTGATACATAAGGAATACATTCACTGTAGGGAGCTAGTACATACACATAGTGCAGCATAATCCTTTTTATTTCTACTTCCTCTCTTTCTCCTCTCTAGCTCCATCCTTAGTTCACCTCTCATCTGCCAAAGATCTGCCTCCCTGTTTGCTATTACATGTATTTTGTTTGGGTTTCTCATGTAAGAGAAACCATGTGTCTGATTTATTTCACCTAACATTATGATCACAAGGTGTATCCATTTTCCTATGAATGGCTCAAATTTATCCTCTATGATGGAGTGATACGTGTGTGTGTGTGTGTATTTTGATGGATATATGGGCTGCTTCCTTCCAAGACTTAGTGAGTTGTGCTGCTGTAAATGTTGACATTCATGTATTCCTGTACTATCCTTTTATTCTTTTAGTAGGATACCCAGAGGAGGAATATTGGGGTCAACTAGAATCTCTCTTTTTAGTTTTTTATGGAATCTCCATAGTGATTGCTGTTGCAGTTGTACTAATTTACATTCCCACTATTAGTGTAGAAGGATTTTTTTTCCTCACAACTTCATCAACTTATATTTTGAGTTCATGACTATAGCCATTCTCTTTGGAGTATGGTGGAATCTATGTGTTGTTTTGATGTACATCTCTCTAATGGCCAAAGATGCTGACATTTTTTCATGTACTTATTGGTCATGTGTACCTCTGAGAAGTGTCTATTTATTTTAGTTGCCCATTTTTTAGTTGAGTTTTGGACACATTTTAGTTGCCCATTTTTTAGTTGAGTTTTTTACTTGGGCAGGAGAAATCTTTTGTGGTACTGAGGATTAAGCCCAGGGCCTTCACACTGAGCTACATACCTAGTGATTTTTTTAAAATAGTGTCTTGCTAAGTTACTCAGGCTTGCTTAAAACTTGATTCTCCTGCCTCAGCCTTGTGAATGGTATTATAGGTGTGTACCTTCATGCCTAGCGCCAACCCTATGTGTTTTTGCTTTACTTTTTAAAAAATAGTGTCCTATGCTTGTTTCATATAGGTGATTTTTTTTTCCTCCCAATTCTCCAAGGATGGGGTACTAATAATTTGGAGGAAAGCTTTCTTTTCATGATGTTTCTGTTTCTTACAAGTTGAATTACTCTGTTTTTATTTGTGGTGTCTGTGAGGCTTTCTTCAGATGCTTTTTGACTGACTGTTCACCTGTAATGTGGTGGCCTAATGTACCAACGAGGGACTGGGTCTACAGTGGTGTACTGACAAGGAACTGCTGTTAATGGAGACTCTTTTGACCTCAGTCTCTGGTCTTTTGCCTCAGGTGGATCAGATTGCCCAGTGAGGCTGCTGCTATCCCTTGCACCTGAGTGAAGATTTCCTTTGTAGGTGTCCTAGGTATAGAGAAGCAGAAGCCATCTATGGTCTTAGTATTCACAACATG